>PVIA01009786.1:0-57556 GCA_004024845.1 Tonatia bakeri | reverse complement strand
AAAAAAAAAAAAAAAAAAAAAAAAAAAAAAAAAAAAAAAAAAAAAAAAAAAAAAAAAAAAAAAAAAAAAAAAAAAAAAAAAAAAAAAAAAAAAAAAAAAAAAAAAAAAAAAAAAAAAAAAAAAAAAAAAAAAAAAAAAAAAAAAAAAAAAAAAAAAAAAAAAAAAAAAAAAAAAAAAAAAAAAAAAAAAAAACGCCCAAATGAAAGAACAGATCAAAGCTCCAGAAAAAAATGCAACTAAGTAGTGAAGAGATAGCTAACCTATCAGATACACAGTTGAAAAACACTGGTAATCAGGATGCTCACAGAATTGGTTGAATATGGTCACAAAATAGAGGAAAAAGTGAAGGCTATGAAAAGTAAAATAAAGGAAAATGTACAGGGAACAAACAATGACAGGAAGGAAACCAGGACACAAATCAACAGTTTAAAGCAGAAGGAAGAAAGAAACAGTAAACCAGAATAGAATGAAGAAACAAGAATTCAAAATAAATGATGAGAGGCTTAGGAACTTCTTTAAACTTTCCAATATCTAAATCATAGCGGTGCTAGAAGGACAAGAGGAAGAGCAAGAAATTGAAACCTTATGTGAAAACATAATGAAGGAGAACTTCCCCAATCTGGCAAAGGAAATAGACTTCCAGGAAGTTCAGGAAGCTCTGAGAGTCCCAAAGAAGTTGGACCAAAGGAAGAAGAAAGCAAGACACATCATAATTACATTACCCAAGATTAAGGAGAGGATCCTAGAAGCAGCAAGAGAAAAGGAGACAGTCACTTATAAAGGAGTTCCCATAAGACAGTCGGCTGATTTCTCAAAAGAAAGCTTGCAGTCAAGAAGGGGCAGCAAAGGAGTGTTCAAAGTCATGAGAGGCAAGGACCTACATTTGAGATTAATCTATCCAGGGAAGCTTTAATTTAGAATGGAAGGGGAGATAAAGTGCTTCCCAGATAAGGTCAAGTTAAAGGAGTTCATCATCACCAAGCCCTTATTATATGAAATGTTGAAGGGACTTATCTAAGATGAAGATGATCAAAAATATGAACAGTAAAGTGACAACAAACTCAGAGCTATTAATAACCACACCTAAAACAAAAGCAAAAACAACTAAGCAAACAGCTACAACAAGAAGAGAATCACAGAAATGGACATCACATGGAAGGTTATCAGCAGGGGAGTGGGAGGGAGAGAGAAGGTGAAATGGTACAGAGAATAAGTAGCATAAATGGTAGGTAGAAAATAGACAGGGGGAAGTTAAGAATAATATATGAAATGTAGAAGCCAAAGAACTTTTATGTATGACCCATGGACATGAACTTAAGTGGTGGGATGTGGGTGGAGGGGGTGTGCAGGGTGGGAGGGAGTGAAGGGGGGAAAATGAGCCAACTGTAATGGCATGATCAATAAAATATATTTAAAAAATTGAATTTATTTGGGGTGACATTGGTTAATAAAATTATATAGGTTTCAGGGCTATGATTCTATAATACATCATCTGTATATTGTGCTGTGTGTTCACTACCCTAAATGAAATCTTCTGTCACTGGTTTTTCCCATTTTACTCTCTCTCACCTTTCCCCAAACCCCTTTTCCTCTGGTACTCACCATACTGTTGTCTGTCTGGCAAGTGGGTTTTTTTCCTTGATCCCTTTACCTTTTCACCCCAACCCCGCTTTCCTTTCCTCTGCCAGTCTGTTCTTAGCAGAGACAGATTTTTCTGTGGCACCCCCTGTCCTGCAGGGAAGCCTGGTCACTCAGTGTGTGCTCACCAGCCCAGCAGACTGTGGGGTGAGAGATTAGGGTGGAAGGTTTTCCCGGAATTAGCAGGAAAAATTCAAGACTTCTAAAACCTCTTATCAAGCATTTTTTCTTAAGTCTTTGCTTAAAAATCACCCTTCCCACAGAGGCCTGCCCTGGCCACTTGCTTGAATATCGCAGCCGTCTCTTTTTAAAGCTCCTGTTCTCATACTCTTCTGCCTGCTACCCCTTCCAACATGTGCGATCGCCTTATTTATTGGGATAATTGGAAATGATCCGCCTACCTCAGACAGGAACTCGTGTTCCACGAAGGCAAAAAGCATTCCTTCCTTGGTCAACATGTATCCCAAGTGCATGGAACAGAACTAGGCACTTAATAAATATTTGTTGAATGAATTAGTAATAAGTGATTCTGTGACTGAGGAGCATTATGATATTGGAGAAAACTTGGTGTTATTACTCAGTAAGTCACTAGTCTTGAGAGATCGATGGCATTGGTTTGCCGGTATTGTGGAATCTCTTATTTTGAGGGGTTTTGATGTAAAGCAGCAAAATACAAAGTATTTCCATCAGTAAAGTGTGGCCAACCACACAGTCCCACATCTAGCTTTGGTCTGAGAAGGCCTTCAGCTGTTTATTTTGTTAGGTTGCACCAGGCTGTCAGAAATTCCTTTCTCTTCACTGCAAGGTGAAGCAAACCAGAAGTCAGCCACAACACCCCTCCCAAACTCCTGGATTAGTGCTGCTGTGTATTCGTGGTGGGGATTGCTATGGTGTGCTCTGCATTAGCCACACTGGGAGGCCCTTGCTCCTGCATTCTGTTGTGATTCTGTTGTGAGAAGCTCCAGACTCCATTTTCCTTGGTCAAAAACTTCTCTTCATATTAGCCCAAAGTACACTTCTCAGATTGCTGAGACAGTGTTTCTTCTCCTGCCCTGGGCTTGTGTGACACTATTGTGCTTGTCACCAGTCACCAGGCAACAGAAGATGATGTAAAATACACCCTCAGCTGAGATTCTGCAGTCCATCCCCAGGCCTACTCAGAAGCGTCAAACCCTAACTCTGCGTATCTGTCCAAGTGGGTGTGAGATGCAGAAAGCGTGACACACACTGCTGTAGTTAGTCTCATACCCCTGTCCACTTGAGATGTTTAGGTACTACTTACAAACTTTTGAGGGGCCAGGAGCTGGGCAGAGGGGCAAGACAGTGGGGAAGTGTGGCCACAGTAATTCTAAAGGACTGTCTGTGTCAACCTCCTCCCCCAGCTCTCCTTGTTTAGTAAATGAAGGCACGTGAAAGCATAACATTTGGCGCTTTGCACCAATATTATGGTGTAAAATTATAGTTAGGAATATTGTGTAAAAACTGTAATAGTTTGCAGTTATAGCTATGGTGAGAACAGCAGGCAAGACTATAAGCTTTAATTTATGTTGTGCTTTGGACATTTTTCAGAAACTATTTACCCATTACCTCTTAGGTCAGTGGCCTAATAATGCAACAAAGCACTTTTTGAAATTGCAGATAATTTTCAGTGCTCAGATCTCTGTGTAGTATTGATGGGGAGGGTGGTTGATTAGGACCTTGGGAATTGTGCTTGATGGGAACAATCTGGAAGGAGTGAAAAATTATTAAACACACACAGCAGGAGATGGAGGATTTACCATTGTCGTGCGGTGCTATTAATTCTCATTGCTCGGTACAGCGGCTTGATTGCATACTGTGAATACTGTTTATTGGAGAATGGGTACAATTTTGCTGCAGTTGTTGTAATGTAATACTAAATGCTAATTAGGCTTCTAACAATAATTAGAACCTCTTGCCAGACTTAGAAATAGAAACACTCAATTGAGTTTACAGAAACAAAGACCTTTAAGATATGCCAGTAGCAACATCGACTCCAAGAAGTTTTTTACATTTTTAGTTACAGAATTGCATATATACACACACATATATATTTTAATGTTATGCATATGAGTTCATTTATGTTCTCAATAGGATTATTTTCAAAATGAAATAAAGCAAACCTCTTTCTCCCCATCAGATGAAGAAAGCTTACAAACACTGGTATAAACTGAAATGCACCTTTGTTGCCATGCAGATGGCAGCTGTCATGCCCTTGGTTGTTTGGGGAACATAGGGCTGGGCTAGGAGCTTGGCTGATGCAGATTGGGGAGCCATTCTGAATACTTTAGGTTTTCCTCAAACTCCATGTTGTCTCCCTTTTTATACACACACACACACCTACCCACCCACACACACACACCCTCACCCACTTGTGGCTCAAGTACCACCTGATTGTCAGAGTTGATTCATTGGATCAACTTCCTAGGTTGCCTTTCTGAAGCTCCATCAACCATCAGAAGCAAACCAAATCCTCAGCCTCCTGAGAGGATAAGCTCTTCTTTGCTGCTTTGCCTTTTTAAGCCTTTTCAATCTACCAGTATGGTAGAATTCTCAGCAAAGTAAGGAGTGTGTCAAATATGTTCATCAGTAAAAAATAATTAGCTAAAAATTTTCCTGGCATTTCTGGGCCTTGTTGTTTCACCCCTTCACCACCAGGCAGGATTCTTGGGAGGCCATTCCAGACACATGGCCCCGGGCATCTGAAGGTCAGGACAGCCGGCAGTGCTTCTTGGCACTGGACCCCTTGCAGCACTGTGATCTGGGTTTGGTTATCCGCAGTTCAGCAAGGCCTTTATTGTTGGGGCCTCAACGCTATATTTAATTCCTTCTTCCTGTTTTATTTTTTTTCTAAAGTCCGATGCACAAAGACCTAAGCATATCTCCTGAAACAATGGAGAATACCTCCCCTCCTTTTAATTTTAACAGAGCCTAAGTTGACTAACTGGTCTTCAGTGCAAATAATTAGCTACGTGACATGACATATCATGTTACCTCTTTGTCTGGAACCATCAAGATGATAGAAATAGAATCCTGAAGCCCCCTTCTGAAACAATATTAAAACGACCCACACTCTGCTGCTGCATGGGGGCCCAGTCTCCCTGGGAAGTGAGTACTTACAGGTTTCAGTGGCTACTGGGAAAAAGGCTTTGTGATGGAAACACAGGCAGCACGGCCTCCCTCCGGCCTCCCTCCAGCCTCCAGCGTGAGGCATGGCTACTTTAAAGTGAGAAGCGATTTCCCAATATTCTTTGGTTTTGAGTTAGAGTGGCCATTTGTGTGAGCTGTTAGGAAAAGATGTTCCGAGAAACATCCCCTTTTGCATCTTTATCAATATTTCATTAAATTCATCAAACCTAATCCCTTTCCCCAACCATGTGTCTCCTCATCCCTCCAGGGAAAAATTCATTTTTTTATGACTTATTTTGAGTTTCTTTCAATCTGGAGTTTAATCTTCTCAGCTTGTCTCCTCCTTGCCAAAGTGCTCTTCCTGCTGGTGCAACATTTGTGAGGAAGGGGGTATGCCCAAGTCAGAGCTTCTTACCCAGGTTACCCAAGCAGGTTCTCCTCTCAGAAGTACTTGGTTTGTGTTTGCTCTCTGCTGCTTGTTGGGTTGAGGGAGACCTCTTCTTTCTTGCTCACTTTTGAACTCCTCTTGTCCCATATTAGTTTGGTGTTTTTGATCAGATTCTCTTCTCTCCCTGATTCTTAAATAGAGGTGGTGAGGTCTACTTGTTTAACTGGGAGATCAATTGTTTGTAGCGATCTCTTAATTTCACACCAAATCTTAATATTCAGGGCAAAGGAAGTCATTAATGAATAATCAGTGACCCAGAATGCTTGACCCCAGTGGCCAAGAGTGCAGTGTGAGGCCCATAAGGTCCGAAGGGCGTTAGCTCCAGCTCCGTGGCTTGAGGCAGGCTGCGCACATTTGCCTGTCTGGCAGTTTATATGAAGTATGCCAACAAAACTTCTAAGGAGGTACTGTGGGAGCATTTCAGTTCGCATTTTAGCAAAGATACTTGATTGCCGGAGGTGCTCACGTTGTGGTTATTCCCTTTCTGAGGAGACAGTTTTTCTGGTGCTGGTCTGCCGAGAGTCAGTGAAAGATGAGGCCTCAGTGAGTTGAATGCTTTCTTTCTATTTTCTGGTTTCATTTTTCTTGTTCACAAGTCCGTGGCACCTGCAAATGGAAGACTTGCTGAGGTAGTACCTGGGTAATTAGCAACTTTTGCTTGGTCCCACTCACACACTGACTGTTAAATTACCTCCAATCATGCCTGGCCTGTGTGGCCACTGCCGAGAGGTGGGCAGAGGTCAATTCAATATGGCTGACATGTTCTGTGTTTTCCCACAGCATGTCACATGTAACCAGCACAGCGACTTTGACAGAGTACTGCAGGGTGACCTGGTAGACTTGGGTCAGAGTGAGAGAGATTGGTGTTGTACTAAGATGTATGTTAATACATATATTATTTATATGGGCATTAGTGAGTGCTATTGTTGTCTCAGCACAAACCCAGGCCCAGGGATTGGCCTTGGGGTTTTTGTAAGCTTACTTTATCATATTTCTCCCCACCCCCTTCTTTCTCATGAATAATTAAAAACTTAAATTACTTGCCATGTACAAAATTCATATGCTGGGGAAAATAGCTACATGAAAATTAATTTTCTGTTCTGTGAGAGTGATGGGAAATCAATTAATCTTGATGTATTATTTTATGCAGAACAGGGTGCAAGAACCTGCAGAGAGAATGGCTACAGCTGTTCTTGTTGGTCGGGCCATATATTATCGTTGGCGGGTTTGACAGCTTCTGAAGGAAATGGCTGAGGGGTATCAGGCAGGTGAATCAACTGTAAAAATTTATTGGAGGATACAAACTGTTTCCAGGGGACTGATATAAAACTCACACTTGAGAACTGAAGTATTGAATGTTTTTGTGACTGAAGCAGCTTGTTGTCAATATTTATAGCTTTTCTCTTTGTTACATGTCCTATTTGTTTGATTAACTAGTCAGATGTTAGTGTCTGTCTGTAATTTATCTGTTGTGCCTTCTGTAGCATTTTTGATACATAAAGATTTACCACTAGAAAAATAAGGCAGCTCACACAATGCAATATGCTAAATAAAATGACAGAGCTGTTTACAGCATGTTACAAGTTTTATAACTCATGAGGTAGATCAGTAACTTTTGTTTTCTGGTGTCACTGTTAGTTGAAACATGTCCCAATGTACTAACTACTATGGGGGTAAACAAGGCTCTCTTAAATAAGCAGAGATTATAATCAACACATAGCTCATGGTAAATCATTTAAGAGGCTCTATAAAAACATTTACGTACAGCCATACATAATGCATACATTTCTGAAATAAAATAAAATAAATGCGTGCTTTTAGACTAGGCTGTAGTTACATTCCTTTGCCATGCCATTGACATCAATTTCCCCTGTGGATGATGGAAGTGTGAGGTTGTGACAAATGCTGACACAGATGAACAGGAGCCTGCAGCTGAGGGGTGGTGGCCTGGCAGGTGACTTCAGGAGGGGCTGCTGGGGAGCACGTATGTGCCGGTGGCATCATCCCTCAGTGTGGGAGGCTGGTGGGGCTTGGCAGTCAGGGATCCTCATCCTCCCCTAGCTCTAGGGAAAGTGGTTGAGGATGACTTCACATGACCTTTCAGGGGTCCTTCATGATGTGTGGATTTTGGGAAACTCCAAGAGAGTGGATGGAAGGAATGCTTCTCTAAGAGCCCATCTGTATCCACCTGCCTGTTGCCTGTTAGCAGGAAAGGTGGGGACTAAGAAGCAGCAGATCACTGGCCTCCCAAGAAATTGGCATGAGCATTCAGATGCCCTTAACCCTGCATAGAAAGAGATGGAGTGTTCATCTTGTGCTTGGTTTTGTACTCTTACAGATATCAGGCAAAGAATTGTAGCTAAGAATCCGAACTTCCATTGGTCAGTGACAGACTGTGCTCAGTAAATAGCATTTGACACAGATGACATGATCTGTTATTCAATTTCTCATAATTCATAAATGACTTTTATTAATAGCACTTAATATGGAAGCCTTTATGACATTTTGCCTCCTTTCTCAATGGAACAAAAGAATGTGTGTGTGGATTTCAGGAGGCATAGTGAGAGTACCTTGCACTGGTCTAGTACAACGATTTTCAACCTTTCTCACTCATGACACATAAACTAATTACTAAAATTCTGTGGCACACCAAAATATATATATTTTTGACAATCAGACAAAAAATGGGCATAAAATTGATTCATTTACACCAGCCAGCTGCTGTTGTGTTGGTTGTTGACATTTTTTTTTTTTTTTCTTATCTGACAGTCTAAGGGAAAAAGAGGTCAGTGCCCCTGACTAAATGGTCAGGTACTGCATGTTTTAAAAATTCCTGTAGATCACTGGTTGAAAATTGTTGTTCTAGTACTTATAACCCTTTCAGAAACATCTGATTTATATATGTGGAATATATATTAATCAGGATAAACATTTATTTATGTTTATATGTTTATACATTTATATGTTTCCTAATTTGTGAGAGGGACTTCTCTTGTTTGACTAGTTTGAGGAAGGAGGTTGGGGATTTCTCTGTAACAAATTACCACAAACTTATTGGCTTGTAAGAGTACCCATTTCTTAACTGTAACCTGGGAAATCTGGGCTGGTTTGCCCAGAGTCTCTACTTAGGGTCTTGACAAGGCTGAATCAAGGTGTTAGGTGATACGCATCTGTAACAGTGGAAAATTGTGATGGTGGGAAATTGTAACCCACCCCACCATTCTTCTGACATTGTTTCTGTAAGTGCTGATTCTGACTAATATGTGGCTTGTACATGAAGAACATGTTTGTATAAGAATCATAGGAACTAACTTCAAAAGATACAGACTCCAATCTGCAGGCATCCCAGCTCTGGGAGATTTGCTGACCTTCAACCATGGAACCAGGATGACATGAAGTGAGGATGATGTGAAGCCAGGATCACTAAACCAAGATGATACACAGTCGAGTATCACTTGCCTTATCAGAATGGACTGTGCTCTTCAGCACATTTCAACCCCCTCCCTTGATATCTTTGTTCTCTTCCCCTCTCCCTCATTATAAAAACCTCTGCCTCCACTGAGAGGTGGAAATGGGCTTGGAGATGAGTTTCCCATCTTCCAGGAGATGGGTTTTGAAACAATAGGCCCGTCTTCCATATGGTCAATGTCTGCAAGTAAACCACTATCCTTTACATCAGCACCTGCCTTTTGAGTATTGGCTTTTGTAGCTTTCAGTTACACATTTCATCTAGAGCCTCTAAGAAGAGTCCACTTCTAAGCTCTTTCAGGGTTTTGTCAGAATTCAGTTTTTACCTTTGCAGGACTGAGGTCTCAATTTTGTTGCTGGCTCTTTACTAGGGTTCACTCCGAGCTTCTAGAAAGATGCTCTCAGACTCTTTCATCATGCTCTCATGCATCTTCAAGTAAGCAATTGAAGTAACTTCTCCTTTTGCTACCAGTCAGAGAAAATCTCTGCTTTTGAATAAGGACTCATGTGACTATATTAGGTTTACCCAGATAATTTTCTGTATCTTTAAGACAACTGATTGGTAACTTTAGCTATACCTGAAAAATCCTTTTGCCATGTAACAACCATGGAGGTGGCACCACTAGGCAAAGGTCATGGAGGTCATCTTAGAATTCCATCTACCATAGGCATGTTTGGTGTGGTGATGATGGTGTGGATATTTTAGAGCAGCACTATTCTTAGTCCCACAGCCTAGCCTGGAAAGAAGAGGGCCAGCTCTGGATGGGTCTTATAACAAACACATGTGGGGTGTCTGCTGTATGCCCAGCTCTGCGTTATGGGCAGGAGGTGAAAATCTCTGTAACATACATGTTGCTCAGGCTCTCTGCAGCAAAGCTGTCCATACACATGCCATAAGTTCATTAACCACTGAAAGCTTCGAGGGAGAAAATGGTTAGCAGACCTTAAACCAGGCATGGAGTTAGACCTGACAGAGAGGAATTGGGCAAGGGCCCAAAAGTGGCAAAGAGCCTACTGTGTCAGGAAAATAATGGAAAATTAAGTTGAGCTTGAGTAGTGGGTCCTCCCCTGGTTTTGAATGGGTGTGTTACTCCTTGTGGAAGTGGATGGGAGTTACACACTGATGGAAAGTCACATGGCGGCAAATGCTTTGGAATTACATGAAGTTCCTTATTCTTAGAGAAGCCTGTTGAAAGACTCATGCCCTCTGTCCCTGCCTACAACAAACCTTTGTTGAGGGCCCACTGTTCGTGGGGAGCAAGTAAATCATTCTAAACAGTGTGATAAGTTCTGTACCTAAGGTTTGCAACCTGGACTGAACATTAAATCACTTGGGCAGCTTTCAAATGATACCCATGTTCAGGCAGTACCCCAGAGAAGGGGTGTGAGGAATGGGGTTTTAATGAAAAGTTCTCTGGGTGACTTGAACACCACTTGGCCAGGGTAAGAACAGCTCTACTATGTTATAGGTATGCACAGTGTGCTATGGGATCTGTGCTCTTGTTGGCGGGAGTGACCTTTGAAGTGGGGTCTTAAAAGCTAAGAAGGAGTTTACCAAGTTGGCAATGGGTGATGGGGTATTCAGGTGGAAGGGAACAGCATGCAGTATGGGACATTTATGGTCTGCATGGAGACTAGGAAGCAGCCCCCTGGCTCATGCACAAGGGAGACAGGCAGTTGGAGGCAGCTGCCAAGGGAAGCTGGCAGAATGAGCTGGGGGAAACCTTGAAATGAATGCAGTTGCTTTTTGAAAAAACACACACATACACACAAAACTATACTATCAAGGCCTTGTTGACCTTCCTCCTGGTTAATCTGAATTACTGAGGTTTGACTCCACGTTCAGTTTTTCTGAGATTTGATTTGATTTCTCTTAGAAGTGGAGCTGGTGTTTATTCTCCTAATGGCTCTAAGTATACACTCTGCCCATAGAATTGCCTGGGATGAGCCGTGGGCCCTCTGAGAACTGCTTGCTGTTTGGTCTGGTAACTCCTAAGCCTGCCTGGCCCTCCCGCAGTCTGTAGTTGTGGAAATATCTGAAGTATCTGAAGTTTGGAGGAGATCAGTTTTTCATCCTTTTCTTAGTGGGATAAAGAATATTTCAAACATCACTGGAAACCAAAAAACTCTGAGAAGTTTTGAAATAGCTTGGGACATATACCACATGCTTCACACTTCATTTTTATGTTCTCTTTTCATTGTTTCACTTAATTAAAATAATGTAATGCAAGAAGGAAAGAACAGGCAAACATTTAGAGAGAAGAATGGGTATGGATCATTTTAAATTGATTGTAAGCAAGTATGGCACTCGTTTGAAATAATTCTGAGCATTTAGTAGGGTAAACCTGAAATGTTCTTCCTGCCTTTGAGGCAATAAAGAAAAACTGTGAGCTTGAGCACAATTGTTAATGAAAACCCTGGCCGGCATGCTCCCCAACCCTGTATGCCCCTCCCAAGCCAAAGAAAAAATTGGAACATTTTGGAGTCCAAGTTTCGCAGATGTTAAGCATTTTGTGATATTACTTAGGGGGTTTCCTGAGCTACATTAAAGTTGAACCACTAGGGTGTTGAAACAGTTGGGCCCATAATAAAATATACATGAAAAGGAATTGTGAGACATTAGCTGTTATGTGCTGGTGACAATTAGGTTAGTGCTTTAAAAAATACATATCCTGGACACACCCACAGGAGCTTTTTAGTGAGTTTTGAGGAGAAGTAGAGTAAAGGCAGTTGGTAATTTCTCTGGTTGCCTCTGGCAGGTGGACATAATTTAACAATACCCGTCAGATATGACAAATTGTTTGTGAGTTACATTAGGGCCTTAATAAGATCACATCTGTTCATATATCCTCCTTAACCACAGAACCTGATTTAGAGAGTTTTTATACTGGTACAGTATTGTTGTTTAAATATTTAGAGGGGTCTAGACATGTATCATAAAAGAATAGACTCTTGTGTATTCAAAAAAACAGCCCTTTTATTCTCTGTGTTTTTGCTTTCATGGGCCTTGCATCATTTTCTTTACTTGAGTGAACCACATGTTGCTTCCGAGCGCCAGGAAACACATTTCACCTCATGTTGGAGTTGGCGTTCAGAGCTGGAAGAGGCCTTAGAGAGCAACTCATCCACTCTCCTGCTCGGTGGGGTGGGAGTCCGTGACGGAGACAGAATCAGGGACTTGTTTAGGGTTTCTCACCCCATTAGTGGCAGAGCAAGAATTAGGACTTAATGTCCAATTTCCAGCTCAGCAATCTTTCCATTGTGCTAGAACTTTGCTCTGGGCTAGAAAATGAGGCCATGGATGCAGCAAGACTGCCTTATGCGCCACTGCCACTAGTGGCTACAGTCCTTTCCAGAGGACATTCCTGGTCACTGGAGGCCAGACATTGTTACATACTAAAATTCAGAGCCCTGCTCAACGTCCTCCTTTTGTCAGCCTCTTCGGTCACTTCCCTGTCTACATGCACAGGTGCATTTCTCTCCCACCTCTGACCGCATTGTACATGTCCCCTCTGCTCACACTGTTCACTTCTCCTGGAGTGTGTTCTTTCTTGCTGCTTCCTGTCCCTTTCATATCTGCCATAACAAGCTCCATGTCATCATGGAGTCTTCCCAGCCTGCAGCAATTCATTAGGTTGAATCATATGAGAATGCAGGTTCATAGGTCAAAAAGTAAACTATTGGCAGTTTCATAATATTCAACCTAAATGTAGTCTTTTATAAAAACTGTCCCACTTGACAGTTTTTATTCAGTCTGTTAGTCTTTCCCTCTCTCTCCCTCCTCCTCCCTTCTTCATTTCTCTTTTTCTTCATATATATCTATATAGAGAGAGGGATGAGAAGGGGTGGGGAGAGAGTGAGAGCAAGAGAGAGAAACTCAATTGGAGTTTAGAGTTACAGAAAATCTGCAAAGATGGTACAGAGAGCTCCTCTACACTCCTGATCCCATTCTCGTCCCCCTGCTGTTACCCTTCCACATCACCGTAGTACATTTGTCATATTGAAGAAAGCAACATTGGAACATTGTTAACTAAAACTCCGGACTTAATCTGGATTGCCTTGGTTTTCCCACTAGTGTTCTTGTTCTGTTCCGGCATCCGATCCCCGGTCTCCAGTACCGCATAGCATTTAGTTCTCACGTCTTCCTAGTCTGCTCTGGCGTGGTCATTTAGCCTATCTGTGTTCTTCATGACCTTTACACTTTTGAACAGTACTGGTTAGGAATTTTGTAGAATGTCTCTCAACTTGGGTTTGTTGGATTTGTTTTCTCATGATTATATTGGGGTTATGGGTTTTTGGGAAAATTACCACATAAGAGGTATTATCACATTACCTCAAGGGTTCATGATATCAACTTGGCTTCTAACTGGTTCTGTTAACATCCATCACTTATTTAAGGTAGTTGTTTGCCAGGTTTCTCCACTGTAGAGTTACTATATTTGATGTCTTTTTGTACTGAGGCCTCCTCAGCTAGATTGACAATTTTTCTCTTGGGAGCAGGGACGTGTTTATTTAATGCTTTCTGTGCCTTTCATTGGACCTGATGTCATGCTGTATTTTACATAGAGTAGGTTCTCCACAAGGGTGAATGGAGAGGTTATTAAATAAGTGATTTAATTTCAGACTGGTGAAGGTGTTTGATTTAAATAAACCAGAATGCAAAATCCCAACCCCCTGAACCTCCCTGCACCTAATCTGGTGGTCTGTGTTCACTGCACATAAGGGATAAATTGTAAAATTACTTACATTTTTGGGGGTCCAGATTGCTATGAAGAGGGGATTATCTGCTATCTTTACTAAATTCAGAGCTTTTGAGTTCAGGACTCCGGAAAAATCTGTGTACCAATTGGGGAGGGACAGGCAGACACTCCTGGGGCTTCTGGTGGTCTGCAGCAAGGGTGTCTCTATTGGCAAAGGCTTTTATGAATGGCGATTCTAGAGCTAAGGTGTTGCTTAATGGATTTCAAACAGCCCAAAAGGGTTATTACTGCTGGGAATTCATTTTATTTCATCATCATAACCATCATTTTCAAAGTATTTACCTTTGCAGGTGTTTTGGGGGACTTGAGTGCTATGCTTTGGGGGACTTATATTAGACATGGACCTTATGGAGCATAGAAGCATTCAGGATATACCCTAAGAAAAAGTATGGAATAAAAGGAACATGTATTATGTTAGAGTTGAAAACTAAATGCTTTGAAAGTGAGGGCTGTGGGAAGAGGGAGTAGTTCTTTTACAAATCCCTTTGACAGGTAGCTGACCAGTACATCTTGTAGGGTTGATTTTTTACATCACAATTGAAAAGCTCGTATAACATTATGATGATTTAACCTTGGTTGTAAAGGTATACACAGGAATTAGAATAGCCTGATTTATTTTTCCACTTAAAGAGTTTTTTTATTTAATGTTTTTTAAAATATGAGTTAAAAACATAGCTTTTCAACAGTGTAAATTAGTTCATGCTCATTTTTCAATCTGAGAGTCTCATGATAGTACACTTGCTATATGCTTTATTATGTAATTTAATTTTTCATATCTTTTATTGGCTGTACAGTAGGTTTAGAAAAATAATTAGATTATGAGGTTAAGCCACAGTTAAGATAAAAATGACAGTTCAATGAAAAAAATGTTCAATATAATTCCTATCTTCTAAAATAAAATGCAGCTGCTAAGAGATTTAATTATGGTGTTAGTCAAATAAGTTTTGCATTTACCTTAACAACACTCCACAAAAAACTCCAAGAAAGGCACTTGGTTAACATGAAAAAAATAATATCCATAAAGTCATAACTTTTGAAATGTGATCTGGACAAGACAAGAAGCAGTAACACAAGTGAAGAGATGCACCGGGAATGCTGGAGTTGCTGTGGGATCATGGGGCTTGGTCTGGCTTTCTGTGTGTTAGACTGGGAATTTCTACCATTCGAGTGACCTCAGAAGGGGTATTCCTCATTAAAATGATCTGAGACTCCCACCAGATAGTTCATGACCATAGAGTCCTAAAATACTGGCTGTGGAGGAAACTTCAGACTCTAACCTTCTGTTTTACCTAAGAAGATCGTGAAGCCCCAAGAATTTAGGTAGCTTTACCGGGCTCACAGGTATTCAGGTTCCAATCTAGTGTTTAATCCACTATACTGAATTGCTACTAAAATTAAATTTTTTAAAATTACACAATGTTTTCCCAAAGTAAAAAATGAATGCCATTTAAAAAGTCAAATAGCTCCCTGACCTGCATGGCTCAGCTGGCTGGGTGTCATTCTGCAAAGTGAAGAACTGCCTGCTCCATTCCTGTCAGGGCACATGCCTGGCTTGCAGACTCAGTCTGCAGTGGGGGAGCGTGCCAAAGGCAGCCAAGCAATGTTTCTCTTTCACATAGATGTTTCTTTCCTTCTCTCCCCCCCTCCCTTCTCCTCTCCCTAAAAAGTAAATCAATAAAATCTTTAAAAACTTAGAGTTCAATAGTATTGTTATGCTTAAGACATGATACAAAACCATCAGTACTGCCTGCCTCATGCCCCACTCTTCTTTTGCTCCAAATCCTTTCCCCACAGGAAGACACCTTTAATTTTTCAAACTATCTTTTGGTATTTATCTTCATATTTAAATAGAAGGCTTTGACTATTATTTTGTAATTCAAGAAAAAATTAGACAGTTATCAAAGTTGTTTTTCCTTGTATTTCCTTCATACATATGAACTCATTGTAATATGTTCTTTTGCTTGATAGTTTACTCTTGAAATCCAATTATAGGAATTTATTTATCCAACAGACATTCAGGGCCAGGCCCTGTGCTTGTCATCACTTTGCAACTTGGGAAGATGGCATGAAATCCCAGCCCTTATCTAGCTCAAGGTGACTTTGTCATTCTCTTGATTATGATTAGAGTTCCATTAATTTAGTATTTTTAAAGCTGAAAGTTGCAATCCATTAGTGAGTTGTAAAATCAGTTTAGTGGGTTATAACAAACAAAAAAATAAAACAGAGTAGAAAATGTCTGGGTTCAATGTATAAATTTTTCATATAACTTCTGTCTTTTAAAATAAAATAAGCTGCTAAGAAATTTAATTGTGCATAATTAAAATAAATATTGGTTTATACAACTTTTGTGTTAGATATATGCATTCATATGTGTGCGCGCACGTGCACACATGGTCTGTCCAGAAAGTATCCAGCCATGTAAAATGAAAAATAGAAACATTTACTGAAAATTATACAAAATACAAGAAACATGATACAGAGGATGATGATACCTCAGTCCCCTTCAAGGGGCACCTTGGGACCTCACGGAATTCTCCCAGTTGCCGTTAGCTGCCTGTTGTATTTTTCTGGATCTCATCAGTGATCTGAAATCTCTTCTCTTTTAAAGATTTCAGTTTTGGGAAAAGCCACAAGTCTCAGCCACCAAATCTGGACTGCAGGGTGGCTGAGTCACCTGGGTGATTTGATGTTTCACCAAAAATGTCTGCACAAGTTGCGTGAGTGGGTTTGTTGTTGTGATGAAGCTGCCAATCACCAGTTCCCCAGAGCTGTGGCCTTCTGAATTATCCGAATAGTTTCCATGAAGGAATGTTCAAACTTAACACAAAATTTGATTCAGATACAGATTTTGAATCTGAATATTGCTGTACTTGAACAGTCATTTTTAATGTGTCAGTTACACAGTACACATGGTCACTCAACAGCATCTACCTCCCCTACTGACTAGTACAGTAAAGTCATCATTGTTCACACATGTGCATTCCAGTCCACTCTCCTTGGCTGCCAGGTTACATCAGTATCATGCAAACCATTCTCCTTATATTAACAATGGTTGAGGATTTTCTAGACAGGCCTTGTATATTCACATATACACATTGGAATAGTTGTATTCTGTATGTGTATATGTATGTACTTATTTTGTGTATTGGGTGCCAACATAAAATGTATTAGATTGAATACATGAAATGGGCTATTTCTGTAGGTAAAAGAGAACCAAACATTGGGAATTTGTGTAGTTTAACCTACTGTATCACTCTCATAGACAAAAATTTTGGGAAAATTTGAATAATCTTAATTATTTTATGTCAAAAATAGCAAAATTCTGTTTCTTGGCTAAGTTTTAAGTTTCTCTCTGTATAAAAAATTATAGTTGTACAAATCTCAGGAAAAAGGGACATGAGGAATTTTTTTGAATGATAAATATGTGTATTACCTTGGTATCATGCATGTATGAATATTCACAAACTCATCAAATTGTATATATTAAACATTTGAGGTTTTTTAATCTGTTATCAATTGTACCTTAATAAAACTGTTAAAAAATTGTGTATACCTCAAAGAAAAGATGTGAAGATTAAGTTACTTAACATGACGCTTTACCCATCACGTAAATATTAGTTGCTATTATTACTGTTGTCATTGTCATAACCATTAGCCTCTTCCTACCCCCCACAATGATCTTTGTTTCTCTGTTACTCTTAAGAAATCATACACAGTGACCTTTAGTCATGGAGAGGTAGTCATAACTGGAGGTCTTCAAGATCATGTGCTCAAACCAGTATTTTTCAAAGTGGAATATGCATCTAGAAGCATGCAAGATGGTTTGAGATGCCCAAAGACAAGGAATGGGCCAGCATGAACTCCCTTTCCAATTCTCTGGCCCTTTGAATGACACCTAGGAAAGAGCACCACTTCGGTGCTGGTATCTCTGATATTTCTTAACCCTTGATACCTGTTTTTTTCTAAAACAGGTCAGGTCTGAGGCTCAGAATCTTCAGTAAAGAGAGTAGTTAACTAGAATTTAATGATAGGATTTTGTTTTGATGTTTTATATACCACATTTTGCCATGAATAATGCACACCAACATTTTTGGCTCAAACTTTCAGGGAAAAAAACTTGTTTTAATTCAATTATTTATTTATTTATTTATATTTAAAAACAAAACTGATTATATTCCAGGGTACAATTTTGCATATGGATATCTTTATCACTTTCTAGAGTTATACTTTAATGCATAAGCATAAATAAAATAATTTAAAACATTTATATAGATTCAGAATTAATACTACACATGTGTAATACATATCCTTATTTTTCCCTCAAAAATTTGGGCAAAAAAATGTGCATTATACATGGCAAAATACAGTATATCTTTGGCAATTGATATTGACTTTCATTTTGAAGATAGATTTATTCTAAAAATAAATTTTTGAAGTTAAAATATACAGCGAATAGTACAGATGTTATCTCTGAATATAGTAAAGTGATGAAAGCATGTACTAACGGCACAAGTTTGGGAACCAGGCTGATTTAATCTAAATGAGGTCCAGGGAGGTTAAGCAACTATACCAGAGAGTCAGAAGCAGAGTGAGGACCAGAGAGAGCCCTTGTCTTTGGCCTGTTCTCAGAGCTCTCTGTAACTCTTTTGTTAGGGCCTACAATCCAGGATAACGTTAGAGAATTCCTGTGTTAAAACAATGTGCTGCTTTTCTTTTGATTTTCTTTTGGTTAAGAGCTTATTGCTCCTGTGGTTTGCCTGGGATCCTACAATTCTGAAACCATTTCCAGTCTGAATTGTATGATGAAGAGCCCCTTTCAGCTACTATTTATCTGCCTTCACCTCACCTCTGTGATTCTCCTAGTAGTGTAGTGTTCTTCCTCAAGTTTTGAGTTGTTCTTTGCCTGTTAGGAGTGGCAGGAGATTATATGTGATTCAGATTTTCAGACTGGGCAGCAGGAAAAGGGAAAGGCGGCTTAGCATAAGGGTACTCTGCTGTGTGTAAACTGTGACTGAAGATGGGTCGCCTTATTTTATTTCTGTATCTCTTCCTTCATATGTGAAGTGGGTACAGTTTTGAGTTGGATAATCTCCAGGGGCCCATTTATCTTTATAATCCTTTCATGTCACTTATCCATTTGTTCTACAGATATTGATTCAACATCTTCTGTATGCCAGGCACCTGCTGGGCTAGTTGAAAGTGCTGAGAATACACTAGCAGACAAGGCCAATGGAGACATTACACTTGAGGAACTTACATTATAGTTGGGGAAGTCAGATGGTTAATAAAAATTTTTGTAAATGAGACAATTTCCTATGGTCCCAATAAAACAGAGTGATAGGACAGAGAGTAACTTGTGGGGAAGAGGCTTGATTTTGATACTGGGGCCAGGAAAGGCCTCTTCAAAAAGGCAACTCTTGAGCATAAAGCTGAATGGTGAGGAAACAGCTGTGAGAAGCTCAGGAGAGTGTTTCCAGGCAGAAGGAACAGCAGGTGAAAAGAACCCCAGGCAAATTCAAGGGAGAGAAAGGAGACTGGAGAGCCTGGCCAGGTACAAGGAGCAGAATGCTCATAGAGGAGGTGGAGGCCAGGGCCAATTGTGGAGATGGCTGAGCCTAGCAAGGAGTTTAGAATTGCTTATAAGTGTAATGGGAAACCAATGAAGTCAATGACAGGTTTTCAGCAGTGGGATTATAGAATCCAATCTGTGTTTTTCAAAACCACACTGGCTTCTGGTTCGAAATTTGGCAGGCAAGAATAGATGCTGGGGGTCCCATTACAGTGTAGTCGTAGCAGCCTCTGTGATGGATGGGGTGGTGTCAGCTAGAGAGTAGGCAGTAAGATGTAAGGCAGTAGAGATTAGACTATATTTTTAATATAATATCAGTGCTTGTTGTTGGGTAGATTGGCTACAGGAATGAAGGAAAGAGAGGAGTCGGAGATGAATCCTAGAATGGTGATGACATTTATGGCTATGGGAAGGCAAAGCTCCCTTTACCCTTGATGACATCCTTGTGCTGTCATTTTGCCTGGTGAACTTATGCATACATTGCTTTCAACTACTCCCAGGGAAGAACAACCTTGCCATGCCTCTGGTTAGCCAGGAGGCTCTCAGATTCTTCCTTTATCTGACCTGAATTCCTCATGCTGCACTTTAGGCCTAGGTTGTACCCTTTTAGGAGCTGGTTATATAGGGGTCTTGGTGGGCAGGGCAGAGGGTGCTATTAATTCATGCTTCTGTTATGAGAATTGATGGTCTGTAGTGAGGGTGCCATGTTGATATTTATGACTGGTTTCTATGAAGAGTTCATGCTCTCAAAAAAATGTATTCTTTTTTCCCAAGGAAAGTTGAAGACAGGCTGAGCAGTGGCTATTTTTTCCTTTTCATTTTCCCAACATATAATACAAGTTGCATTACAATAAATTCAGTCACTTCAAATGTTTTTCATCTGAAAAATTGAATACATTCTTTTTTTCGTTTAACTGCAAGGGGTGAACTTTTATATTTTTATGGGCTTTGTTGTTTTTACTTGTCACAGTTGCTGGTATTAGTTCACTAGTAAGTAATGACTTTTCTGTATTGAGAAAGACAGATGACTTATTAGATGTCAGAGGCCATCTGAAACATTTTCAACTCAGCATTTTTAATAACTGCTCTTTCTTTGATTTGTTTTTTCTTTTTTTTCCGTTTTCCTCTCTTCAAGCTAGCATGAACTTTTTTTCTCCCCCGCCCTCCTCTCTCCTCCTGTCTCTCACCACTGCTTCTCTGTATCTTCTGCGTGTTCTGACCACATCATCAGATCCACCCAGAGTCTCTGGGAGCCACAGACTGTTGCTGGTGACTTTTCTTGGAGTTGTCCTCTTTGGACTTCTTACAGAGAACATCTGTGGGCATGTATGTAAAGGACACATACTCCCAGATACAGATGGATGTGGGAGGTGGGGGTGTCTACGGTGGAGGATAGTAGTGGGGGGATATTGGGAACAACTGTAATTGAACAACAATAAAAAAAGAAAAAAATCCACAAATCATTTAAGGACAAAAAAATAAAGATAAAAAAGTAGCAGATTGTATCTAGTGCAAATAGTGTTCCTGAACTCATGGACAATTTTTTAAAACTTCTGGCTTCTGTTCACTTTGGGTTCTTAGGATACCATAAAACAAGCTTGACTTCCTCCTCTCATTTGTTAACACAGATTCGGTATGCCACTTTACTAGACTCCTTGGACATCATTGTATTGTGCTCAGAGTGTCAGAAAAGAAAACCCTTTTAATTAAATGAACATCGTTGAAGCAGAAGTGTCACTGTTGATGTAGCTTATGTAGTAAAAATGGGCTTTGGTTGGGGCAATATCACATCACCATGTCGTTGCACCTGTCACAGAGCAGGTGTTTAGTAAATGTTTGTTCAGTGAATGACTGTCTACTTAGATGAGGATCAGGAGTTGCAGTGGGTGGGGCTGGAGGAGTTTTTGAGCAGAGAATTAGATGGACAGTCCTCTAATGGGAACATGCATTTTAATAAGGAGAGAAACAAATATATAAACAGTGGTGGTGTGTGCTATGCTGACACTTAAGGTAGGATGATGTGCTGCATGTAAGGTAGGGTGTGACAGGGCAAGGGGAGGGGTCAGGAAAAGCTCATAAGATGGTGTGTAAGGCTGAGATCGGAGTGACAAGAGGGAGCCAGTCAAGGGAAGATCAGGGAGAGGTGAGAGGCCAAGAAAAGAGACAGTGCAAAGGCTCTAAGCAGGCACAAGCTGGAATGCTCGGGGTTCAACAGAAGCAACAGCGAAAGCCATGCAGGCTTTGCTGTGCAGAGCAGAGAGCTATGGTGTGCAGTGGGGTCAAGAGAGGTACACTGGGCCAGGCCAGGTGGGACTTATGCTGCAAATAATATCCACACCCTTAACTCGATTTGCAGTGGGAAGCCTTCAGAGGTTTTAACTGGGGTATGGCTTACATTTTTACCATATCGCTATGGTTGGTGTATGGAGAATGGATTGTAGAGAGGCAGAGGTAGAAACTGCAGTGGTATGTACTGGGTGTTTACTTTTTGAAAGGAATTTCTCTTCAAAGTTTATCAGAGCTTTGGATGAGGGAGAGTAGCTTGCTTTCTTTTATTGATTCTTTTGCCAGGGCAGAGACTTCTGGTTGCTTCCCACAGACACGATCTTCATCATTTTACTTACAAAATTCTTGGCTTTTAATTGTGTATGCTATTTCCCCCTCCCTTGTAGCTAGGAGCTAGATGTGGCCAGGTGATTAAATAAAAGTGTTACATGGGACTTCCTAAAAGTCTTCTTCAAAGACACAGGCTGGTTTTATCTTTTTTTGCTTCCTCCCATTCTGCTGTGTGGAGCTGGATGTAACTGGACAGTGAAGACTAGGACTACATGCTAGGATGAGCATAGAGTTGGAAGTAACCTGTGTCCCTGATGACATCTTGGAGTCCCTATACCAGCCCTAGACTGCCTACCTTTGGGTTTCTTTTATGTATCAGAGAAATAAACTTTTATCTCATTTAGGCCATTGATAACTTAGTATATTGTTTTGTTTTTATTTTATGCAGCTGAATATGATCCTAATTGATACAGGTATTTATTTTGTGAAAGACTTAATAATAATCAGGATATTATTATGGTTGCTTTCTATGTGGACTTCATTGTTTTAAGTTTTTTATGTACATTTTTTCTTAATTCTCAAAACAATCCTATCAGGTAGACATTATATCTAGGACTCCAAAGCACAGAAATGTTCAATAACTTGCCCAAGGTCACACAGTTAGTAAATTGGAGGGGCTAGATTTCAACTCTGGTTCAACTTGTTTTACACAGCATTCATCACTTTGCTAGACTGCAATATTCTTGGCAGTGACTCTGAAACTACTTTCTTAGTCATTTAGTGGGTGAGGCCAGAGGAATGATTCAGCAAGTAGATTTGTGCCATGTATTAGAGTAGTCTAACTGCTATAACCACATTTCTGGGCCTTTACACAATAGAAGTTTATTTCTCAATCACTTAAAATCCAACTAGCATTTGGGATGGAGGGAAGCTCTGCTCTACACAGTGACTCAAGGACCCAGACACTTTCTACTCCATCCCCCTCTCCTTCCAACTCCCCTGCCCCATTCCTGGGGACCTCAGAATTCTCTGCTGGGTGCTTTTCACTTAGCCAGCACGCAGGGGACGGAAGAGAATGCGGAAGACTGTGTGGGAGGTTTTTATGGGCCAGGCTTGTAGATTGTGTATGCCACTTTTCACATTCCGTTAGCTAGAACTCAGTCATATGGTAACACCTAACTACAGGGAGGCTGGGAAATACAGTGTAGCAGTATGCTCAGGAGGTAGAGGAAATGGATTTTGGTGAGCATATAGTAATCTCTGCCACATGTGATTTTTCTGAAGCCAGTGTACTTGTATTTATATCCCAGCCTTAGTGCTTGTTAGCTATGTGACCTTGAGCAAGTCACTTAACCTATTTGCTTCTATTTTATACAATGGAGGTGTTAATAGAGGTATTTTGAGGATTAAATGAGTTAATGTGGCATGTAAAGTACTGAGAGCAGTGCTTCAGACATGGTAAGTGCTTGGTAATCATCAGCTTTTTACTTAAAACAGAGCACTTTACTGAGACCTAAGTTTGTGGATCTCTTTTCAAAGAGAATTTTCTTATTGAGCCCACATGTGAACCAGAGGTACTGTCAGACCCACACTTCATAATTTAGGAAAAATAGTGTGAGAGTGTCAGGAGTGCTGCTTGCTCCCAAATGTGGTATCTCCCAGCATCTCTTGAATAGCAGGTGAGAATTAGGGATGATTTGGGAGACATATTTGTGTGCTGTATTAGTCATAATAGATTAACTGCTATAACCAAATTTCTGGGGCATTGTACACTAGAAGTTTATTTCTCAATCACATAAAATCCAAGTAACATTTGGGATGCAGGGAAACTTTGCTCCATGTAGTGATTCAGGGACCCTCATAGTGCTTAGTCAGAAACTAAGTTTTCATGTCCAGTCCTGCCTGCTGTGAGGAACCTTTCCCATGGAATTCTTTCTAGCTGCGATCTCAGACAATCAAATTATTTTTTGTTCTTGAAGACCCAGCTCAATGTCATCTCATCATTATAGCCTTGGTTAGAGCTTGGTCAGCATTGCTCACTCCCTTAACTGTGCTATCATTTCAGTACAGTATTGACTACTGAATTGCATATGGTGATGAGCCGACTACCAGCCCCTGTCTACTGAATGGAAGCTTCTTTAGGCCATTGAATCCATCTTCATCTGCACCACATGCCTCATAAAGGAAGGTGCTCTATAAATGCGTATTGAGGTTAATTATTACATTTATTATCTACATGCATGTAGAATTTTTAAAAAAGGTTTTATTTATTTCTAGAGAGGGAAAGGGAGGGAGAAAGGGAGGGAGGGAAATATCAATGTGTGGTTGCCTCTCGAATACTCCCTGCCAGGGACCTGGCCCACAACCCATTCATGTGCCCTAGACTGGTCACTGAACCAGCAATCCTTTGATTTTCAGGCCAGCACTCAATCTACTGAGCCATACCAGCCAGGGCACATCCATGTAGAATTTTGTGAATGTGATCTTTACACTCAGTGGCAGATAAATTGGTATGTAATTTGGAATAAAAAGAAGTGGATTCTTTTTTATTTACACTGTTTAATATTCATGTGGGGATTTTTGTCTTCTTTCAGCTCAGCAGTAGTAAACTTCTGTTTTAATTTCTGCCATTATCATAAACAGCATCCTTTATGTAGAGGATGCTGCATCCTAGGACACTGTTGAATTAAGATTAAACAAATTGCTAAGGTAGGACACAGCACCATCGTTGTTCTATTGTTATTTTCCTTAGCTAGGGAGTCTACTTGGTTATGCGAGTTGGTACATTTTATCTGTGGGTTTAGAATCCCATATATACACATCTATTTTTGGTAACTCATAGGAAAACACTCACCTTTTTCTCTGAGTACTTGTATATATATATACACACATATCTATACATATAAAATTACCTGCAAAATCACTGAATATAAAGGTTAGAAAATCCTGTATGTGGAAAACAGTCAGTGCTGCTGCAATATATAGTTAAGCAGGAAATGGAGTTTATTATTAAGCTTGTGTAGATTGCTTGATATACTGAATATTTCTTGCAGCTCTATTATTTGTATTTTATTCTCAAATATTTTAAGAAGATAAGCTTCTAAATTCACTTTGGGGCTCCATGTCATCAAATCTCATCACCAGTCACTTAGATCCCTAATTAACTTATACTCTGTAGACCCATTTCTTTGCTTCTATTTCTTTACATTCTCCGTAATGTGCTTTGAGTTACACTGGAAGGAACAATAAGATTTAAGGGAAGAATTAATTTAGAAAGTTAGGAATAGAAGAGATAAGGGAAAATGAGAAAAAGCGGCTTAGTATTTTGTCTTGTAAATGGCTTTCCTCTCATAGTCTAAGAAGCCCATTTATCCAAGGAGAGGAGGAGTGTTAATGAAATAGATCATGAACATAGCTATTACAGTAATGAATTTTAACACTCACTTTGTTATGTGATATTTTATTTATGAGCTCCTTGATCATTCAGATAAAGACAAGAAGTTTATGGCACTAGATTATGTCTTGTTTTCATAAACATATTCAGTAGTTTAATAAACATAATTTATTTTTTCTCCTTAAAAATCAGCAAAATTTATGAGAGATTATCTTAGGGTTAATGAAGTCTAACATTAAGGAAATATTACCCTATAATATTGGAACCTTCAGAGCTGCAGTTGTAATTGCTTAATGCTTTTTTCTACAGGCTATTTTTATAAAGTACATGCTTTGTACCATTAATCCAGTTTTTACAAGTTACACTTAGACCAATTCATTGGGAATTATGTATCCATGTTTATATTTTTTCGTCGCTGCTTTCATTAAAAGATGTAGTAAAGAGTTGAAAATTTAATATAGAAAAAGGGGGGAAGACAATTATGAGTATTTGCTCATAGGAAGGTGCAGTGCATATATTATCACTGCTGTCTGTCTGAGACCAATTCCCCCTCATGGCTGTCTTCACCACAGGTGAGAATTTAGTGATTTGTGGGCCCCAGGAGCACAGAAATGCAAATTCCTGCTGAAAGCCATCAATAGTTAAAATTTGGAGGCCCATTAATATAGTTCAAGTCAGAATGCACTTAAGTAATGAAAAGCCCAGACCACTGGCTAGATTTTCTCCTCCCTAACTCAGGCCTGCCAATTAGCCGAGTAATGGCTGCCTGGACTCCCAGGATGGGATTGAGAGTGGCTAGAAAGGGCAGCCGGAGAAGCCCACTATGGATTTTGGTCATGTGTATTTGACTGTGTCAGCTCATTCTTTTTTTGAAATTGAATTTAATGTGTTGAAAAATATCCTCTTGATGAATTAATGAACTAAAAGAGATATTGATATTCCAATAGTGGTAGAAGCTAAGCCTTCCATCACCACCACCATCCTCTCCTGCCCCTGTCCCCATATTTTATAATAGAAAACTCAGCAAGGGCAAAGTTTAAAGGAATTGTTTCTGATTTTCTCTCTGCTCACTAGTGATGGGGCAAATATAGAAGGATGAGGGTGATGGATAAAGACTTCAGATTTCTCAGTGAAATAGCTGATGCTTTACTGAATTTTTCCACCCCTTTGATGTGTGCCTTTGGATTATTTTGATGCTTTTTGACATCAAGGCATATGCGTGTTTGGGTATGTGTTTATGAGAGAGTATATAAAATTAGGAGTTGGAAAAGTTGTGTAGATTTGAGTCATACTATGGGCAGTGTGGGTAGCAGGGGTTCCATAAGTATGTGCCATCCTTCCCCTCACCCCAGAGAACTAGAATTTGCATTTATAAAGGCATCCATTGAGCACTCAGTGAAAAATTTTATTATTCTAGGCTCTAGGACCTAATGGTACCTGGTACTCTTGTCTGCATGGAACTCACCATCTACTTAGAAATGCTCAAACAGTTTTTGGAAATTGAAGGAGGGTTCCTCAAAATGTTAAACATAGAATTATCATATGATTTAGTAATTCCACTTCTAAGTATATACTCAAAAGAATTGAAAACAGAGACATGAACAGGTATTATACACCCATGTGCATAGCAGCACTATTCACAGTGGCCAAAAGGTATTGTAGAAACAACCCAAATGTCCATCAGCAGATGAATGGGTAAACAAAACCTGTTGTGCACTTACAATGGAATAGTATTCAGCCTTAAAAAGTAGTGAACTCCTGATACTTGTCACAACACAGATGCGCCTTGTGCACATTATACAAAGTGAAAGACGTAAAAGGACAAATGTGTGATTTCCACTTACATGAGGTGCATAGAATGGTCAAATTCATAGAGACAGAAAGCAGAATGGTAGTAAGCATGAATGGGGGGAGGAGGAATGGTGAGATATTGTTTAACTGGGGACAGAGTTTCTGTTTGAGATGATCAAAAAGTTCAGAAAATGAATAATGGTGACAGTTGTGTAACTGTGAATCTATTTAATGCCACTGACATTTTGCACATTAAAAAATGGTTATAATACTGAATTTTATAATGTATATGTTTTTATCACAATGAAAATATGGAAGACTATCTGAGAAGGGGTGTGAGGAAGAATGTGACCTAAAAAAGACATGAAAAACTCCCTAAGGTTTTGGCATACCTTTTTGAAGGATTTCAAGGTTTTATCTCCCAGAGAGCAGTAGGTGAGTAGGGGACAGCCACAGTATGAGGGCTTATGCGTTGTTATTTTTTTGACGTTGGTTGGGTGCAAAACCATGCTTTCTTTTTCCTGTAAGTGAAGATGTGCAGTGCCAGGCACTTGAGCAAGGTGTTGACACCAACACGTGGGTCACGTTCCTCTTGTAATATATGATGGCCTTTGGAGACAGGTCACCCAGGTTTGAATCTTGGCTCTCCCACTGATCAGCTGCAGTGCTTGGGCCAAGCACTTAGCCTCTCTGAGCCACAGTTTCTGTATCTATAAAATGGAGTTAATAAGAGCAGCTGCCCTACAAGATTATAGAGGACATTAATGATACAATGCAGGTAAGGTTTTTAGAATATGTGGCACATAGTAAACCCTCAATAAATTGTAATAGTAAATAGTAATAGTATGTATTACTATTTTATTGATAGCTATGTATGATCTCAACTGCACTCAGATATATCAGAAACTCCAATACAATTTGTTTACCCACTTTCTACTGCTGTCTTTGCCAGGAAGGCACCATTTGGGGGGGTAGGGAGAGGGGAAGCTTTATTTCTCTCTATCAGGAAAGAAACTTAGTCCCTGAGGAAACCGAATCTGTTTTATTTTAATCAGTCAATGGGTGTGCATATGTTCTTCTTTTCTCATTTCTATTTTCAACTTTTGCTAAAATGCTCAGGAAACAGGGTGTCTTGGATAATTTAATTTTCCGACTAACCAATGCCTACAAGACACCACTTTCATTTCATGTTTTATTTGTGAAAAGTCTTTCTAAAATCCAGTAATGTTCTTTGTTTCCTTAGGAAGTGGAGTGGATAATAAAATTTAATCTTTCCTTGACAATGAAAGATTTCAGAGCCATTTCAGAAAACCTGTTCCTGTTGGCCAGATATATATGTAGGTGTAGAAGATTGTACTGCCTGTGTACTGAGCCCAGGAATACCCAAAGACAGATTTTTAATGATGTACTCAAACCCAAGTCTTTTAACTTTCCCTTAAAATTAGAGTATGGACAAAAATTATGATTGATAGTTTGGGTTCTTTGGGTTTTAGTTTTTTTTTAAGAATATATCGCAGCAAGATCTCTCTCATTGCAAGCCTTCGAGTGGTCATATACAGTGGGTGTCACCTTGAAAAGAATAACTGCTTTATTGTCGGAATCAAGGATGAGAATGAGGAAAAGCTTTACTACTTGAGTAAACAAAAGACACAGAATCGAGCTTTGTTCCAGCTTAAAAATCTTTCTTATTCCCCCATGCAATGAGTTATATCCAATTTCAAGTCAGTCGGAACGTTTTTGGTTTTTGGGGAGACTGGGGTGTGGGCTTGGGTTGGGTGAGATCTCCATGTGGTTAAGTGGTAGTGTGTTGTATTGGAATAAACCCTGGAGTTGGAAAACTCAGTTTTCAGCTTTATTCCCACGTTGCTTAGGTGCATGACCTTGGATGGGTCAGGGGCTTTCTCTGAACGTCAGCTCTCTCTAACTGAACAATGCAGGAGTGCCAAATGAAGTTTTCCAGAGTACCTGTGGTTTGGACATGATTAAGACTTTCTTCAAGGTATCAACTGTGCTGTTTTTGTTTACTCCTTCATAATAATTAGGAGGCTTCAGGACTTGTTAATGAATCTGGTTGTATAGAGCTCCAGTTGTGGGAGGGGTTGGCAGAAGATTATAGATTCATTTCATGCTTGCTTTTCTCCTCTTCAGTTTTCTCTCCTGTCTTAGCCTTTCACTTTCTCTCTTTTTCTCCCATCTGCCTGCTCCTTCCTGCTCCAGGCTCCTGCTCAACCCATCTAAATTATTGATTGGAAATCACCAAATAGTTTCTGTAACCATGTCATCAAGAGCTGCCAAGGCTCTTGTCATTATTCCAGCCACACAGGCTAAATGACTGGGGGAAAATGGCATTTTCCAGCTCAGGTGCAAAGCATTCTAAACTGTGGCTGAGCTGGGGTTTCTCATTTCAACTTTCTCTGAAAGTCTTCATGCAAAAGCAGCTTATTCCAGTGAATGAGTTACTTCACTGTGCCCCCAGTTTAGATTCTCTTAATTTTCCATGTTTCTTTAGCTTGCTCTTGCTACCTTCCTGCCTGATGCATGTTAGAGAGGAAGTACACAAAGGAATTGTGCAAAGTTTGGAAGCAACTGGCAGGTGGGTTTGCATTTTTCCAGGTTAATTCACTTGATGAAAAGCTGCTGTGGGCGATGTGTCATATATCAAAGGCAGGGCATCAGTAATCTTTGCTCAAGGGCATGGCTAACAGACAGATAGACGGGAGAATGAGATGGAAAAAAGCAACTCATCCTTTTCTGCTAACACCACGAAGGAGATAAAGGAAGATTTATGAGTCATCTCGGACCACATACCAGCAAAGCAGCATACTGTATTTTTCATGTGTTCCCAAAATTGGTGGTGGAAGGCAATGTGGTTGTCACAGTGTCCATCCAATCCTTTAGGAAACAATCGGATCCTTGAAGCATCTGACTGCGGAGTCAGCTTTTTGCCCTCCCTGAAAAGAGGGGTGTGTGTGTGTGTGTGTGTGTGTGTGTGTGTGTGTGTGTTAAAGCATCTCTATTCTCTTCAAGCACATGATCTCATGATCTGTGGTTTAATAATGTGACCTCTGTAAAAGAAAAAGAAATGAGGTTACCTGAAACAGGCATGACTATTGGGTCCCAGGCACTTAGATGGTGACTTGATAAAGACTTTTCAGCTGTCACTCATCTATTTAATTTTTCTTTGGTAATAACCAGTTTTTTACTGGTTTTGGGTATAATAAAGGGGAGAAGAAGAAGACTCTGTTAGCTATTTTTTCTTTTCTATTACAACCTCTGAGATAAGTCAATTCCTGACAGATACAAATAGAGATTTGCAGGCCAGGTTAATTTGAATAGGCTCTTTTGCATGGAGTTAACTGAGGACACTAGTTACTGGGAATGCTCAGAGCTTCTTTATTCAGGCAGCTCAGCAGGTGACTCTGGATGTGTTATGTGGAACAATTGATGGAAGCGCAGAGGTTTCTTAATATTTCTCTCCCCAGCCTTGAAAAAGGCACCTGGATTGCAGCTGGATCATGCCTGGGTTTGTGACTATTTACTTCACATGACAATTTAAAAAGTATTGTAAATTCTAAAAAAGTGGTTTTGATTTTTTTCTAAGGCTTCCACAGTATGCTTCTTTTTTATTTTTTGGAGCGGCATGCAATTAACATTCTGTGCAGAAGGGCATGATCGATTGTGCACAGTGGTGGCTATATGAGCAAACCTCATTTAGACAGCTGAGTGAAATATACAGGGCAGAGGAATTTATGGGATCCAGAGAAGCTCACGTGCAGAATGAAAAGGAACCTCCTTCCCTTCTCCTCTTCAGCCCCTGCATCCGCATTCTTTACCAGCCACTGGGCGCCCACTCTGTGTGGTGATGCCGTTGAGCCTGACATTACCCAGAGAGAAGATTGAATGCCACTTAATCATGCAACCCTCCTGTGGAAGCATGGAATATGTAATCAGATAGACAGGAGGAGCTCTCAGAATCCCTCATGTGAGGTTGACAAGGTAAGAAGGCACTATGGAATGGTGGCTCCAGTTACTACACCGTATCCTGAAAAATACCCTTGCCCCAGGATGGGGCTTGTTTAAGTGCTCCCAGCTGCAGCACTGACTTTCTGCAGGATAGATTATCTGGAGAGTTGAGTGTCCACCTCGGAGGATACAGACCACTTTTTTGGAGATATCACCAGCCTATTTTTGCAAAGGGAGTTTGGTGCAGCAATGGCAATAGGTTTTTGTCATGTTCACCAAAATATCTGACACATAGTAGGTCTTCCATAGACAGCTGCAGCACTGAGTTCACTTGACTCTCATGAGGGTGTGGGTCTCATAAGTGGAAACTTTTTTACTTGTATGGTTTGTGGGTCTATCTCCAGTGGTGTGGGCAATGCCCAGTACATAGTATATGCTCAATAACATTTGTTGAGGAGTGAATGAATGAACTCACAGAATGACATTTGGTAGACAGAGTTTCTCATTTCCTTGTGGCCTATATGTAAGGACAGCTCTCTGCTAAGGCAGGAAATGAGAGGGAAGCTTTCCTGCTTCTTCCTTCTAAGGTCCTCCCTGGGAGTCAGATACTTTCCTACTGCCTTGTTCACTGCCCTCAGTACCTGCTAGGGCACTCTGGTACGCTCACCTTTCTGCTTTGTTTTTCCCTTAAACTAAATTCATTTCCATTTAATGACTCTGTTCTGTGTAGCTAGGAAGATGGATATCATTTATTCATACTCCATTAAAATTAGTCCAAAATCTTAATGTGACTTCTGTTTCGAGGGGTAATTTGAACTTTTAAAAAGTTGTTGATTAGCTTCTTTTCCTGATCTGTTTGTCCCTTGTGTCTTTGATACTTTAGGTAGATTTTAAGATGTCCCCCTTTCCAAGATGGCAGGCCCTAATCCCTAGAAGCTGTAAATGTCCCCTTGACTGAAATTGTCTTTGCAGATGTGATTAAATTCAGATCCTTGAAATGGGGAGACTGTCCTCGATTATCAGGGAGAGTCCTAGATGTAGTCACAGGCGTCCTCATGAGGGAGGCAGAAGGAGATTGGACCTGCACAGAGGAGAAGGAGAGTGAAGTCCGAGCAGCTGTGAAGATGCTGACCCTAGAGATTGGTGTGATGTGGCTACAAGCCAAAGAGTACCTGCAGTTATCAGGAGCTGGACAAGGCAAGTAACTGATATTCCCCCAGTGCAGCTGACATCTTGATTTTGACTCAGTGATACTGATTTGAGACTTTTGGCTTCAGAACTGTGGAAGAATAAATGTCATTGTTTTAAGCCATCATGTTGGTAGCAGTTTGTTATGGCAGCAAAAGGAATCTATTATGGCTTGCACTGACCCTCTGGGCTGGCATCTTACCATTCCCAGAAGCTGGGTGATGTCAGTGTCGAGCAGCCCATTTTCTCCCATTGATATACGTTATAGGTAGGACCTTTAAAGGACTGAAAGGGGAAAATTATTGCACAAATACCCTTCGTACTCTCTCTGCTATGCATTATATTTACTTTTTTCCCCATAAGAAACTCATATACTGGCTGGATAATAATCATCCCATTTTATAGGTAAGGGAACTATCAGGTTGTAACTCACTTAAGAAATCCAGCTAGTAACTTAAGTTGAGATTTGAATGTAAATATCCCAGATCCTAGTCCAGTAATTTTATTATTTTTGATTTAATCTTTATTGTATTTTTTCCTTTACCATTTAGTCCTCTTATACCCCTCTCCCCCCAGCAATCCCCACACTGTTGTCCATGTCCGTGAGTTCTTTTTCCTTTTTGCTCAATCCCTCTACCCACTCCACTCCCTCCACAGCTCTCATCCTGCTCTCTATCTATGAGTCTGTCTATTTTTCTTGTGAGCTCAGTTTGTTCATTAGATTCCACATGTGAGTGAAATCATATGGTATTTGTCTTTCTCTGCCTGGTGCATTTCACTTAGCATAATGTTCTACAGGTCCATCTATGCTGTCTCAAAGGGTAAAATTTTACTTTTTACAGCTGAGTAGTATTCTATTGTGTAAATGTCCCATAGTTGTTTTATCCATTTACCTACTGCTGGACCCTTGGGCTGCTACAATATCTTGGTGATTGTAAATAATGCTGCAATGAACATAAGGGTGCTCATGTCCTTTCAAATTAGTGTTTTGGGTCCCTACAGATATATTCCAAGAAGTGGGATCTCTAGGATAAAAAGCCAATCCATTTTTAATTTTTTGAGATATCTCCACTCTGCTTTCCACAGTGGTCGAACCAGTCTACATTCCCACCAGCAGTGTAAAGTGCTCCCTTTTCACCACATCCTCACCAGCACTTGTTGTTTGTTGATTTATTGATGACAGCCATTCTGACAGCTGTGAGGTGATATCTCATTATAGTTTTAATTTGCATTCTCTGGTGATTAGTGACATTGAACATCTTCTAATATGTCTGTTGGACACCTGTATGTCTTTTTTGGAGAAGTGTCTATTCAGGTCCTTTGCCAATTTTTTAATTGCATTGTTCATTTTCTTGGTGTTGAGTTTTTTAATTTCTTTACAAATTTTTGATATTAAACCCTTACCAGATGTATCAGCAAATATTTTCTCCATCCTGTGGGTTATTTTTTTTATTTTGTTGATAGTTTCCTTTGCTGTGTACAACTTTTTAATTTGATGTAGTCCCATTTATTTATTTATTATTTGTTGCCCCTTGCCTAGGGAGATATATCCAGTAAAATATTGCTGCGAGCAATGTCTGAGAGTTTGCTGTTTATGTTTTCTTTTACTATTTTTATGGTTTCTGGTCTAACATTTAAATCATTGATCCATTTTAAATTTATTCTTGTGTGTGGTGTAAGGAGGTGGTCTAGCTTCATTTTCATGCATGTATCTGTCCAATTTTCCCAACACCATTTATCGAATAAACTATCTTTAGTCTATTGTATGTTCTGTATGTTTTGTTTGCTTCCTCCATTGAATATTAATTGACTATAAAGGTATGGGTTTATTTCTGGGCTCTCTATTCTGTTACATTGATCTATATGTCTGCTTTTATGCCAGTACCAGACTGTTTTGATTACAATGGTCTTGTAGTGTAGTTTGATATTAGGTAGCATGATTCCTTCAACTTTGTTCTTCTTTCTCAGGATTGCTGTTGCTACATGGGACCTTTTGTTGTTCCATATAAATTTTCAAATATTTGTTCTATGAAATACATTATGGGAATCTTGATAGGAATTGCTTTGAATCTGTAGATTGCTTTGGGTAATGTGGACATTTTAATGATGCTAATTCTTCCTATCCATGAAATGGTATGTACTTCCATTTATTTGTATCTTCTTCAGTTTCTTTCTTCAGTGTCTTACAATTTTCCAAGTACAGATCTTTTACATCCTTGGTTAGATTTATTCCTGGTATTCTTTTTGTAGCAGTTGTGAATCTGATTGTTTTCTTAATTTCCTTTTCTGTTAATTCATTATTGGCATGTAAAAATGAAACTGATTTCTGGATATTAATTTGGTATCCTGGTACTTTGCTGAATTATTTAGCAGTTCTAGGAGTTTCTTGGTGGAATCTTTGGGGTTCTCTATGTACAGTATCGTGTCATCTGTTAACGACAATTTTACTTCTTCCTTTCCAGTTTGGGTGCCTTTTATTTCTTCTTCTTGTCTGATTGCTGTGGCTAGGACTTTCAGTAGTATGTTGAATAAGAGAGGTAAAAGCAGACATTACTGTCTTGTTCTCAATCTTAAGGGGAACGCTTGTAGTTTTTGCCCGTTGAGTAAAATGCCGGCAGTGGGTTTGTCACATATGGCCTTTATTGTGTTTAGGTATGTTCCCTCTGTTCCCACTTTGCTGAGAGTTTTTTTTTTTTTTATCATAAATGGGTGCTGGCTTTTATCAAATGCTTTTTCTGTATGTATTGATGTGAGCATGTGATTTTTATCCTTGATTATGTTTTTTTTTTTTGGTGTATCGCATTTATTGTTTTGTAGATGTTATTCCAACCTTTCATTTCTGGAATAAATCCTACTTGATTATGGTGCGTGATCTTTTTGATACATTGTTGTATTCAGTTCAAAAATATTTTGTTGAGGATTTTAGTGTCTGTGTTTATCAGAGATATTGGCCTATAATTTTCTTTTTTTGTAGTGCCTTTATTTGGTTTTGGAATTAGGATAATGCTGGCATCATAACATGAGTTTGGGAGCTTTCCCTCCTCTTGAATTTTATGAAATAATTTGAGAAGGAGAGGCATTAGTTCTTCTTAGAATGTTTGGTAAAAGTCACCTGTGAAACCATCTGGTCCAGAGCTTTTGTTCGTTTGGCAGTTTTTTGATTATTGCTTTACTTTCACTTGGTGTAAAGCTGTCTATTCAGATTCTCTGATTCTTCCTGAATTAGTTTTGGAAGATTGTGTGTTTCTAAGAATTTATCCGTTTTGTCCTGGCTGTCCAGTTTGTTGGCATATACTTGTTCATAGTATTTTCTTACAATCCTTTGTATTTCCAGCTTCTGTTATAATAGATTAACCTTACTCAACCTAGAAAAGACTACTGTTCTGTCAGATTCTGTTATCCAGGTGACTCTTTTGGGTTCTTTAATGTAAACAACAACTGTGTTAGACTACAATGTGTGTGTATGTGTGTGTTGCAAGAGAGAGAGGGGAGAACAGGGAATGGAAGGGAAGGGAGGGGAGGGGAAGAGAAGACAAATATGTAGGGATCATTGAGAGTTACAAACCAAAAGTATGTAGGGAGTCTTTTAAAAAATTATGAAACATAACTGAGAGAGGTCTCTCAGACATCCTCTTTTTCAGATATCTAGCCTTTCTCGAATCAGCCAGCACCTACAGTTTAGAACTGAGATATCAGTGTTGAAAGAACACTTACTCCAAAAAAAAGTCAGACCTAATGGAAGCTGGAAACCATCAGGGATGGGTAAAGTGTGCCCGTCCTATGAGACATGTGGGATTTGAGGGAATTCCAATTTCAGAAGTTGTAATCAGAAGTCTGCTTCTGCCTTCCTGCTGTCAGATTGGGGGAATTTGACTTTGAGTACAGCTACTAGAGACACACAAAATTACCTCCCTTTTCTGTGGCAGTCTTTGCCACTTCCAGAAGGTTATAAGATTGTATGAGAGGAGCTGAGTATGATACCACTACTTGGATTGTTACTTACATGAAACACCTTCCAAATCTGAGAATTATTAACAAGTGAGAAAATCCCTTAATTGCAACAAGTTCCCCACTGCACAAAAAGACTGTGTGGCCAAGAAAATTGGCAGTGTTCTGATAGTCAGATTTAGTAACTGGAAGACTCATATTAAAACTACTTTTATAGTAATAGAGCTAGTAATTTTTTTTCACAGACTGCTGTGATAGTCATAATTCTGTTCTGTAAATATGTCTCTTTTCCCTTTTTGACTGAAAATGTACATACTTATTTTGGCACATCATTATTTTAAGTGTGTGTATGTTTAGGGGGTGGGGTAAAGCCCTATTTTAAAATATATTTTGTATTTAAAATGGCTAAGTGGTATTGGTAATTGTTTTTAATTGCTCATGCCAGGCATAGCAGTTGTTCTTGTTCTAGCATTTGTCTTGTATGACTACTTGATCAAGAACTGCACTTTTAAACATTTAATTTAAAAAATTTCAATGGAAAGATTTGTATCTATGCTGATAGTGATTATACAAGAATATGAATGCACTTAATGCCACTGAAATGTAAACTTAAAGGTGGTTAAAGTGGTAATTTTTTATGAATGTTTTATTACAATTTAAAAATCATTGTGTACACATGGTTAAAAAGGAAAATAGCACAAAAACTGTCTTGAAAATTGAGTCTTCTCCCCTACAACTCTCCATTCCCCAAAAGCCACTGTCACTAACAATGTCTGGTGTAGCCTTCCAGAAACTTGCTGTTTATTTTCAGGCACAGGATTATATTTTGAAAGAATTGTATAATGGGAAAAGACTGGCCCTGGGAAAGGCTGTAGGAGGGAGGAAAAGGCAAATGAATGGTGGATAAGAAGGATGAGTGGGTAAGGTGAGCCAGGTGGTGACCAAATTCTAATTGAGAACATTTGTGTAAATCCTTTTTGCATGGGTCTCATGCCATGGTATTTCATCAAGGAATAGGGCATGGAATTGGGAAGCTGTGGGAAGTTAGGAGAGGAAGAGAGTTCCACAGAGTTGTCCTTTGCTATAGTCCAGAGGGAGGTAGCTGGGAGTAATGGAGTGAAGTTACACAAAGAGGAACGTAGGCTGAGAAAATCAGGACAAATTTCACAGTGGGTGGAGTGTGTGGAGGTGTTTGTGGGGGACATAAGAGAAGCCCTGCCACTGGAGGGACTAGAAGCAAGATGACACCTAGCATGAGAAAATGGATGGTAAGGAACCATCTCTGGTGGATGGTACAGTGACCTTAATCAGAGTCTTTCCTGTCTAGGTCTGTATTCACTGATTCAATTTCAAATGATTCAAGGGAGAGAAACAATTGCTTGGAAAATGGCCTTAGGGAATAATGGCTTTTGAAGCAGATATTGACTGACCTTCCCACAGAAATGAAATCCACCTGTCTGTCCATCTATCCATCTGTCCACCCACCCACCCACCCATCCATCCTTTCATCTATTCAATAGCTTTTCAGCATTGTCTAAGTACATGTAGAGTATTGAGGGTACTTTAAATAGGCTGGTAAGAAAAGTCATCTCAAGAGGGAACATTTATGTTGAGACTTGTGGGTCAGAATGGAAAGAACTGGGAAGAACTTTTCATACAGAGAATACACCATGGGCAAAGGCCATAAGGTATGACAATGGCTTGACAAGTTTGAGGCCAAGAGAGATCCATGTGGTTGGTTAGTTAAAAATGGTTAAAAGTGGTGTAAAGAGGTTTAAGATGAAGTCAAAGAAGCAGGGAGAGGCCAGATTATTCAGATCTGGTGGGCTCTGGTTGGGAAATGTAAGTTTTTCTAAGAGCAATGGGATTTAGGTATGGATTTTGGAGAGCCTTCTCTCTCTGCATTCAGATTTTCTTGGTATCTTCTACTCTATACTTTTTGGAAGTCAGTTGTGGTTGTCAAATAAAGGTGGGAGAAACTGTTGGGCACTTCCATGAAGTATCACCAGATATAGGAATGGCCAGTATGGCAACAAGGTGGGACTTGAAAGGGATTAAGGATTTAGTCCATCTTGGCATTCTGCTATTGCTTCGGGTTGGCAGGATCTGCAGAAGGAGGCCCATGATATGAAGGCAATCATAAATATGGGGAGGGGGGGGCGGAAATTGAGATTTAATTTTGAAAGCTGAAACTCAAAATTATGTATATATTTTGCATCAAAACTACTTTTAGTTGTAATTGCATCTACATTCAAATTCTTTGGACAAAAAATTTAATTGTTAATTTAATTTTTCCTATAATTTTCTGACAAAATTATATTCTGGCACAACTTTTCCTTTATTTTATATTGACTATATTTTACAATGATAAGTTTTAAATATTTTGCACAGTTTTATAAGAGGCTTTTTAAATCCTTTGATATTTAACTCAGTTTCATAAAGTTTCTTTTTTAATTCAATTTAAAAAAATATTTTATTGATTATGCTATTATAGTTGTTCCATTCTTTCTCCCCTTTATTTCCCTCTACCCTGTACCCACCCCTCCCACCATCATCTCTCCCCTTAGTTCATGACCATAAGTCATACATATAGGTTCTTTGGCTTCTCCATTTTCCATACTATTCTTAACCTCCCCTTGTCTATTTTGTACCTACCATATATGCTTTTTATTCCCTTTATCTTTTCCCCCATTCTCCTCCCTCCCCCTCCCTGCTAATAATCCTCCATGTGATCTCTCTTTCTGTAAATCTGTTCCTGTTCTAGTTGTTTGCTTAGTTCATTTTGGTTTTTAATTTTCTAGGTTTGGTTATTGATAGTCGTGAGTTTGTTGTCATTTTACTCTTTGTATTTTTCATCATCATCTTTTTCTTAGATAAGTCCCTTCAACATTTCATATAATAAGGGCTTGGTGATGATGAACTCCTTTAACTTAACCTTATCTTGGAAGCACTTTATCTACCCTTCCATTCTAAATGATAGCTTTGCTGGATAGACTAATGTTGGATATATGTCCTTGCCTTTCATGACTTTGAATACTTCTTTCCAGCCCCTTCTTGTCTGCAAGGTTTCTTTTGAGAAATCAGCTGATATCTTATGGGAACTCCTTTGTAGGTAACTGTCTCCTTTACTCTTGCTGCTTTTAAGATCCTCTCTTTCTGTTTAGTCTTGGGTAATGTAAGTATGATATGCTTTGGTGTGTGCTTCCTTGGGTCCAACTTTTTTGGGACTCTCTGAGCTTCTTGGACTTCTTGGAAGTCCATTTCCTTTGCCAGACTGGGGAAGTTCTCCGCCATTATGTTTTCACATAAGGTTTCAATTTCTTGCTCTTCCTCTTTTCCTTCTGGCACCCCTATGATTTGGATGTTGGAACATTTAAAGTTATTCCAGAGGACATTGTCCCAGAGGTTCCTATGCCTCTCCTCATTTTTTTTTTTTGAATTCTTGTTTCTTCATTCTGTTCTGCTTGAATGTTTATTTCTTCCTTCTGCTCCAAACCATTGATTTGAGTCCTGCTTTCCTTCCCTTCACTGTTGGTTCCCTGTACATTTTCCTTTATTTCACTTTCCACAACCATCACTTTTTCCTCTTATTTTGTGGCCATACTCAAGCATTTGTGTGAGCATCTTGATTACTAGTGTTTTGAACTGTGTATCTGATAGGTTGGCTATCTCTTCGTCACTTGGTTGTATTTTTTTTCTGGAGCTTTGATCTGTTCTTTCATTTGGGCCATGTTTTCTTGTCTCAGCACACCTGTTATGTAGTAAGAGGTTCAGAGCCTTAGGTATTCATCAGGGAAGAGCAACCCACATCACTGCATTATGGCACTGTATGTGGGGGGGGGGGGTCCAAGAGGAAACAATACTGCTTGCTCAGCTCTCTGCTGGCTTTCAGTCACTTCCTCCACTACCTACAAGCAAATTGGTTCCTTGTGGTGCTGATTTCCGGGTGGGTGGGTTTGTGTATGTTCTAGGACCCTGTGGGTCTGTCCAACAAACTCTTTTGTAAGGCTGGGAGTTTCTCCTGACACCTCAGTCCCCACATGTTTTTTCAGTCAGAGGTTTTGAGGCTTTCTTTTCCCCACATGGTACCCTGGGTTATACAGTCTGTCTTGCTCCTGAGTTGTTCCTCCTGGTTTATCCTCACACAAATGAGGGACCACCCATTGTGCCAGCTGCTGCCTCACTTACCCCAGTCCTCCAGCCACTGTGTTGCCTCTCATCCTCTCCACCCTGGCTGCCCATCTCTGCTTCTCTGGCTGGTCTGGGTGAATGTTTCTACTTTAACTCCGTGGTTGTATGACTTCCATACAATTTGATTTTCTGGCAGTTCTAGTTATTTTTTGTTTTTAAATTTGTTGTTGTTATTTTGGTTGTGTGAGGAGGCAAAAAAGGAGGCTATTCCTCCATCTTTGCTGAAAGCCCTCAATTTCATAAAATTTCTACTGTGTTATTCTCATTTTCTCTTTTTCAGTTGGTCTAAGGATACAAAATCAGTGGTTTTGAGTATAATTTACGCATTTTTCCAACATCACTGGAGTTGAGTTCATGAAACCCCATACCTTTTGTTGAAGTTTCCATTTTACTTTGCAGCTGATTTGAACTGGGGGCTTATATAACATTTGATCATCAGACAGGCTTAAACTGTTAATAAAATCTTCATGGTTCAATGCTTCTTGGAAGAAGGCATGTTTGAGTGGGAACCAGTATTATAAACGGTCAATTTATTAATGAATCTTTCCAAGTTATAATGAGTTTTGTTCCCCTATGTTAACTCAAACCATACTCAAATAGCAAATGTTTGGATATTGTCTCTATTAAAATTAAAATACATAAAGTGTGTCTAGCTTTGGAAAGGCACAAAAGTACAAAATGCATTGGCTTTCACTGTCCTCTCATTTCTAGCTTGGTTTAGGTAGGAGTCCCATCTGCCCAAGCAGAGGACATATTTTATTGCTAATTGCTCTCTTTCCTTAGTGCATTCTTCTTTTGGGATGGCAATAAGGGGTGTGAATTCATTAGAGCTGTATGTATCAGGCAACTTTGCCCTGGCAAGCACCTTGGAATTTGGGCTGAGCCTTCTGAAAGTCAGTGAGACTGAGTCAAGTTTACAAAAAAAAAAGAAAAGAAAAGAATGAGGCAAGGTCTCTGCCTTGTTAAAATACATGTGTTTAGGAAATATTGTAAATGTTTATATTCATTTCATCTCAGTTGACACTATTGACATATTGGACTGGAAAATTCTTTTTTGTGGGGGCTGTTCTGTGCCTTGTAGGATGTTTAGCAGCATCTCTGGTCTCTATCCACTAGATGCCAGTAATACATTCTCCTGTGTATGTGTGTGTGTGACAAAACAAAAATGTCTCTAGATATTGGGGGACAAAAATCACCCCATGATGAGAGCCACCAATCTCAGGATGGTATAGGGAGGCTACAGTAGAAAGGTTTTTAATATCTTCAAGAGGGAGTGGCTACTTCCAGTTCTAACCAATTTGATCCTTTCTTCAAATGAGCACAGTCCTACAGAATGTTCTGCAATGATGGAAGATATTCTATATCTGTGCCATCTTATATGGTAATAGGCACTAGTGGCATGTACCTATTAAGGATTTGAAATGTGACTAGTATGACGAACTCCTTGTTGTTATTCAATTTTAATTAATTAATTAATTAATGTTTTTTTACTGATTTTTTCCTTTTTAATTGTTCCTTTCCCCCCACCATTCCCCCCACTCTAGCCATCCCCACTTCCCACCTTTGGTTCTACCTCCCTTTGGCTCTGTCCAAGGGTCCTTTATACATGTTCCTTGATCACCCTGCCCCATTTCCTCCCCATTATCCTCTCCCACCTCCCCTGTGGCTATTGTCAGTTTGTTCTGTATTTCAGTGTCTCTGGTTATATTTTGCTTGTTTGTTTTGGTTGATTAGGTTCCACTTGTAAGTGAGATCATATCGTATTTGTCTTTGACTGCCTGGCTTATTTCACTTAGCATAATGCTCTCCAGTTCCATCCATGCTGTCATGAAGGGCGGGAACTCTTTCTTTCTCTCTGCTGTGTAGTATTCCATCATGTAAATGTACCATAGTTTTTGATCCACTCGTTTGTTGATGGGTACTCTGGTTGCTTCCAACACTTGGCTATTGTAAATTGTGCTGCTATGAACATTGGGGTGCATAGGTTCTTCTCAGTTGGTGTTTTGGCATTCTTAAGGTATAATCCCAGCAGTGGAATTGCTGGGTCAAAAGGCAGTTCCAACTGGATCAAAAAACTGTGGTACATTTACACAATGAAATACTACACGGCAGAAAGAAAGAAGGAACTCTTACCCTTCATGACAGCATGGATGGAACTGGAGAGTATTATGCTAAGTAAAATAATCCAGATGGTGAAAGACAAATATCATATTATCTTACCTATAAGTGGAACTTAACAAAATACACAAGTGAGTAAAATAGAACCAGAGGCATGAAAATAAAGAACAAACTGACAGTGACCAGAAAGGAGGGGGGAAGGGGATAATGAGGGAAAGAAGGGGGAGAGTCAAACCAAGAAACATGTATAGAAGACCCAATGACAAAGACAATGGAAAGAAGGATTGCATGTGGGAAGTGGGAGATGGTTTGGGCAGGGGAGAGTAATGGGGGAAAGTAGGGACAACTGTAATTGAACAACAAGAAAAATTTTTCAAAAAAAATGAGCACAGTCTTTGGAGCTAGGAGAAGGAAGTTCCTGACTCATGTGATAATGAACCTGGTGGGGTTCTTTCTGTTTGCATGCAGTATAGCAAGCTAGGCAAGGGAGGTACACTGGGAACCTCAGCATTCCAGGTCAGGTGGGACTCTGATGAAGCAGACCATGAGAAACTATTGGGATGAAAGTGTTAGAAAAATGATTTCTGTGTTCTTGTGTTGTAGGTAACCTGAGGCCCAGGCCTTTGCCTGGGCCCCTCCTTCCAGGTCGCTATTCCCTGACCAAATTATATTTGTCTCAGCTTTTAGATCATTATTTAAGCTACCTTTCTAACTGTAAATAACCTCTGGCTTTCTTCATATCTTTTAAAATATGACTCAGTTTTCAAGATCCAGGAAAAATTCTAGCTCTTATGGGGAGACTTCTCAACTACCCAGGCTCACATTGAGTTCTTTCTGCTCTAACCTCACATATTACTTATGAGAGATTTCATTTGGGTATGTAATCATTATTTTAAAATTTTAAAAGTAAGAATGTTTGTAAGCTCCTCTAAAGCTTAGACTGCATTTTTTCTGTTATCTTCCATGATATGTAGTTCAGTACAAACTCACAGTAGATACTCAGTAAATTCTAAATGAATCAAAGTAAATTGAAGTAAATTTGCTTGTTCCACTGCTCACCATTGTCTACATCTTGCAGATATTCTCCACATACTCCAGCCATAACCTTTTAAATAGTTCAAGGAACCTGCATATTGTTTGACAGTTCTGCAAACATAAAAAATAATTTAGCTCACACTTAATTTTTATCTGAAGGTAAGTTTAGTACTTTCAAATATTACAATTTTATTTTCAAGTTCATACTTTTCTATTTCTCTTTGTGTAATTTTGGCTTCAAAGGATGTAATTTTGAAATTGAGTACTGTTGGACTTGTTAATATTTTTCTCTTTGTGTATATGTTTCAAAAACTGTTGATGGCTGAATGTCACTTTTATACTTTTTAGATTCATAACAGTTCAATTACATTTAAAAACAATTAATAATATTATGTATCTTAGAAATAGTTGTCATGAATCTTCTGGTAGCTATGACATATTGTTACATATTTTAAGTTAAAAGTTTTGTATCCAGGCCAAGTTTGGAAAGATGAGGAGCAGACTGTTTTATAGACAAGCAGAAGGATATAGTAAATTTATGACAAAGTATATTACCATAGCGTAACTATGCTTGGAAAACCATGTGGTTTCTCAACTCAAAAAATAAACCAGTAATCAGTAGCCTATCTCAAACACTTTTTTTCTCTTTAAAATATCTGGTTTCATTCTAAAAACATCAAGACAATTTGACAAGTTAAAAAAGATATTACCACTAAATACAAACCACCCAAGACAGTTTTCCTACATTCTTGAGGGATGCTTTCTCCATCTCAGACATATTAATCTTTGATTTTTCAGAACTTAAGCTGAGATGAAAGCTCTCCATAAAGAGTTATTGTTTCAAAATGGAGCTCTCCAGGCTAGAGGGCAACAGAGCTCTCAAGAGTGATGTCATCTGAGGTTGGAGTTGGGTGGGGGGAGGGTCAGGTGGCCCGGCCTCAGGCAGGAAGTATGTTTTTTTTTACCTTCATTTGGCTCTGCCCTAGTCAGTTGGACATCACCAGACATCACCTCCTGCTTCATAGAAGTGAGACACTTTATGGTTTTCTCTTCCTCTTTGGAGATTTTGAGGGGCTGCTCCTGGGAGGGGCTCCTACTGGGAGGGGCCTAGCAAGGAGATTAGATCAGTTAAGAATTCTCCATATTGTTTTTATAGAAAGAGGTTAGGTTCAGCCTTTGCAGTTTTTTTGGTCTGTCCAACATAAGCACTGGAGATTTTTTTCTTATTATAAATTCTAAGATATTCAGTTCACAAAGAAACGAGCCACAGTTCTTCACACTTACTCTCACAGTGTTGTGTCCTCAGGTATCAGAAAATTCCTTAGTGGTCACCATAACGCATCATGATGTGACATGCGGGGCCTTAAGTATAGCCACTGTGATTCCCGCCCAGGGGTTCCCCCACCATGTATGAGTTGTACACATGAGGTGATAAACAGCTCTTGAATGTGGCAAATTTGCCAAATTCCGCTGAGAGGTTTCTGCTTCGGTGACTCCAAAGGTATCTCTGTGTGGCTCTACAGAACAGTCCTCTTGCTCCCACCTCATTCTTATGCATCTCCAGGGCAAAGTTCCTGTCTGTCTTTGAATAGACTAACTTTTCAGGAGCTCCAGAGAACTCCAAAGGTCTCTAGCATGTGGGCTGAACTGGAAACATGACAGCTGCATGCCTTGGGAAGCCAGACTAAGAGTCCAAGGGAGGAGAAAAGTGCGGGAGCTCATTCCTTCTATTCAACTCAGACCTGTCTGGGAATGGGACACAGAACCAGCTGTGCGTACGTAGCTGAGGAGTTCAGTGTGCATCAGAGACCTCAAATCATTTTAGTATTGCCTCTTTCTATTTGCTATTGATATAGTTAGCCCTACCCAAAACTCAAGGAGAAGCAGAGAAGATACCGATAACTTCCTTCGTTAGTCACTAACTCAGACTTCATTTATTCAGTATTATTTAGGTGCTGAACAGTATTATTTAGATGCTGAGGAAACTATTGTGGATAAATGATAGAGTGGTTTTGTTGTTGTTGTTTGTTATTTTTCCTCTTCCTCCTCTTCCGCTTTCTTATTTTTTTTCTTCAGAATCACAAAGTTTTGATCTTGGAAAGAACTCACAGGGATGATGTGGTCCAGTGGTTCTCAAAGTCATAGAAAAATTCTGGGGGCATAGTGGTGCAAATGGGACCATGATTCATCCCTGAAACACTCCTGAGTTTTCCTGTTCTGTACCCTGGATTTGTACTGGGAAGGGGTTCTGCATGTCAACATAAGCTTGAAATGCAACCTCCTTATTTTACAAAGGGAGAAACTGAGGTCCATGGGTTAGAAGGAACTTAAAATGGGAAATTTTGTATTGTTTCCCATTTCATTTTTGGCAATGTCCCTGTAATATTTTCAGTGATACTTTTGGATTCATATTCTTATTGGTTACTTATTTCCCTTGAGTAAATCAGTTGTGCACTATTAGCAAGGTAATAGCATGCCGTACATTACAATCTGTTTTAGTGAGAAGAAAAGTTTCTATCTCCTGTTTGCATATCTATGAAATGATTCAAACTGCACCTGTTTAAACCTTTCCATAGAAATGTCTGAAAGGTAAACAGTTGGCTTTGGAGCAGCTATAGCATGGCATTGTTTAACATGGCAGCTTATTGATGGTCGTCTTTAATTATGGCAGTGCTGTCAACCCCTGAAGTCCCTGCTCTTTGTTGTAGAGCTGATATAATGTTTGAGGTTTTCAAAGCTGCAGAGATGAAAGAATCAACCGTCAGATAGTGCTCATTCTGATATGCTTAAGGAGGAGGAGACATTGCCCATGAGGGCTGAGGAGCCTGGAGAGAATGCCTTTGCCCTCCCAGCTTTAGATGACTGCCTCAAGCAGGGAGCCCTGGTTGACTCTGTTTATGGTGGAGGAGGGCCAAAGATGCAGGAAACTGAAATGATTTATACAGCAATAGTAAATGAGTGTGGGGTATGGGTTGCCGAGCTTCGCAGGGCTGGTGGGAAAGCTGGCTGTCTCTTGACTCTAGCAGTTTGTGCATTAAAGATGTGATGCTCAAAGCAGACCCATCAAGGCCTTCTGGAGCTTCTCCCAGCCCCTTCTATATCCTTTGTCTTCAATCTGTTAGAGCTATGTATTCCTGATACTGCTATTCAGGCCTTAACTATGGGGTTAGTCCTATCTCAGACTAAAGGTATTCATGTAGGGGGTTTCTTCCATCTGGTTTCCATTACTGTTAAGGTGGGTTATCACCAGCTCTTCTCTCATAGAGGGCTGTCCCCTTGCATCTGTGGCTGCCAGATCATGCCCCTACAGCTATCTTCTTCTGTTGAAAGGTTGTCTCTTTCGAATCTGTTTAATTTGTAAGCCCCTCTTCCAGACACTATTTTGACTGGGGGCTTACTACCCCCAACCCTTGCCCTCTCTCTCTTGAGAGGCAGTGTTGCTTAGTGGCTAAGGGTATGGACTCTGGAACTGCACTGCCAGAATCTGACTCTATGCCTTGCCTATGTACTAGGATTATGATTTTGGGCAAATTAACCTCTCTGAATTTGTCCCCTAATTGTAAGATGATGATAATAATGACATCTATGTTCTGGATTTGTGAAGACTAAATGAACTAATATATAAGTAAAACATTTAAACAGTTCCTGATACAAAGCAGGTGCTATAAAGATATATTGCAAATTGATATATAACACATATGAGATCTGTCCAGAAAAAAATCCACCCTTGTTAATATAACAAAATGGTTTGTGTGATATCAATATAACCTGGCAGCCAAGGAGAGTGGACTGGAATGCATGTGTGAACAATGATGACTTCACTGTACTAGTCACTGGGGGCGGTAGATGCTGTTGAATGAGCATGTGTACTATGTAGCTGTCATATTCAAAATTACGGAGCCAGTAGAGCAGAGAATCTGCATCACATTTTTGCATTAAGCTTCAACATTCCTCTGTGAAAGTATTCAGATTATTCAGAACATTTCAGCTTTGGGCAACTGGTGATCTGCAGCGTCATCACAACAATATGTCTGCTCGTGCATCACATTTCACGCAGAGATTTTTGGTGAAACATCAAATCACCCAGGTGACTCAGCCCCCTGCAGCCCAGATTTGGTGCCCTGTGACTTCTGGCTTTTCCCAAAAATAATATCAGCTTTGAAAGGCAAGAGATTTCAGACTGTTGATATAATTCAGGATGATACGATAGGGCAGCTGATGGCAATCGGGAGAACTGTGTGAGGTCCCAAGGTGCCCACTCTGAAGGGGACTGAGGTGTCATTGTCCTATGTACAATGCTTATTGTATCTTCCTCAATAAATGTCTCTATTTTTCATATTACATGGCTGGATACCTTCTGGACAAACCTCATATATTATATAACATATGTTGTACAATATATAATATGTACTTTATTATAACCCTATCAAACAACTATGAGAATACATTTTACTGACCCACCTCAAAAAGGGTGACAAACAGACCATTAGCTGATTTTTTTTATGGAGGGACCCACCAAATCGCAGAGTGCAGATGAATCCTGCCTCTTTTTGTTCTGTTTCTTAAGTGGCTCAACTTCTGCTACCTTCCCTCTGCTCTGTGAGTAAACCAGATAACTTCAGTACTTGCCTATTCATTAGTGAACATTCATATTATTGGAGGCCAAATCCTGTCTTAGTCATGGGAACTTTCCATTCCATTTTCTCTGTAGTCAGTCAGTGTGTATGGGGTAGGCACCCATGATCAGTTTGGCATTGTGCTCACTGATGTTGGATTTACAGAAATAAGACAAGAAATAGCTACTGCCTTCAGACAGCTTTTAGTCCAACTGGAGGATCAAAATAAGCTCTCATGAAGTATTTAAGAACAAAACTAAATGGGTTAGAGAGATCAGTCAGTTTACCCACTAACTTGTAAGCCATTTCCAAGGAATGGACTAGTGCAGGGGTGTCAAACTCATTTTCAACAGGGGCCACATCAGCTTCGCAGTTGCCTTCAAAGGGCCAAATGTAATTTCAACTCCTTAACAGTTAAGGAGTAGTTATATTTATAGAGTCAAGATTATTTCAGCCCTTTGAAGGCAACCGTAAGGCTGATGTGGCCCCAGTGAAAATGAGTTTGACACCCCTGGACTAGTGGTATCTAAAAGGATGAACCAGAGAAAAGACAGAAAATGCTTGAAGGTCATTGAGAACAATGCTACAGATCACAGTTTCACACCAATTCAGCTGTCATTTTGCCCCAGAAGGTGGATGATACAAGAGGGAATAAATTGGCCTGGTCAGAGGAACAAAGAAAGTTCACATACATGCAATAACTGCTATGATAAGAGCACTCAGCTAAACACCTATCCAGTTATCATTTAATTCTCACAGCCACCCTGTAGAAAAGGGGGTGTTTACTCTCTTTTTAAGAAAGGTAAGACAAGTAGGGCTGTGTGATAAGAAGTAACCTTCAACATATCATAGCTACTGAGTTTGCAGAGCTGGGGAATTTCAGTGGAAGTTGGCATGACTTTAAAATCTGGTGCTCTCTCTACTTCTGTAAGAAAGGGACATTAGCTACTGTTTTTCTTGGTATACTTTTGGATGAATTTAACAGGAAAGTATCCACATTCAACCCCTTCCTCCCTCTCTCCTGTCCCAGTGAAAGCAAGAGATATCTAACACTGGCCACCACATTCTCCCGTGAGATCAGTAGAGAAAACAGTGATGTTATCAGCAAAAGCCTAATGACATTACCCAGGGAAAATAAGAAACCTTTCAAACAGTCACATCCAGGCCAATCCAAGCTCTGGGAGAAATTCCTGGAACATTTAGCAAGAGCAACCTAAAAAAGCTTTTGAGTAAAAAAATGAACCCGAATGAAAACACTGTGTGTTAGCCCTGGGTCCATAAACAGTGTTTGGGTTAAAGAGCAAGGACATGAGGCTTAGAGTGGTAGCCACACAGGCTGGGCTCTGCTGTTGTATTAACCCTGAAAATCTTAGTGGCTTAACACCATGAAGTTTTGTTTTATGCTCATTTGTGCATCTAATATGGGTCACTGTTGGGGGAACTCTGCTTCACATGGTCACTCGGAAATTTTGCTCTGACATCTGATGATGTACCACCTGGTCAGGAGGCCTACAAGGATGCCTAGGAGGTATGGTGGATTGAATAGTGACTTCCAATCCCCCAAATTCATGCCTATGTGGAACTTCAGAATGTGATCATATTTGGAAATAGGCTCTTCGCAGATATAATTATTTAAGGATCTTGAGATGGATCTTAAATTGTGCCAATTTAGACTGAGATTTAAATCTGGAAACTTGTGTCTTTACCAGAGAAAAGAGGGGTATTTGGACACAGACACACATAGGGAAGAAGGGTCATGTAAAGACAGGCAGAGTTTGAAGTGATGCGGCCACAAGCCAAGGATGCCAAGAGTCACCAGACTGGAAGAGGCAGGGGAGGATTCTCCCCTAGAGTTGTTGGAGGGACTGTGGCCCTTCTGACTCCTTGATTTTGGATTTCTGCTATCCTTCAAAATGGGAGAATAAATTCTGTTGTTTTAAGTCACCAAATTTGTGGTAATTGTTATAGTAGCTGGGAAACTCATACAGAAAGTCTGCACCAGGATGTTTTTAAGGGCCAGGACTGGAAGGGGCTTTTTTCCTTTTGCATCATTTATTTCCTTGCATCAGAATCCAAACTAATTGTTGTCAATTGTCTTTCTGCATGTGCTGGAAGAGGAGAGTGAAACAAGATTTGGTAAACATATGGCATTACCTTTGCCCCACTTTCACTGGGAAGGCATACAGGGAGAAAGGGGCAGAGGCTTGGAATAGGGACTTTTCCACTCTTAGAGATGGTTTCAGGAGCTGTTGGGCTGTCCACGGGATTGCTGCAGGTCAAAGCAGAGTAGCAGTAGGCTAGCATCAGGGAGGGATGGTAGAAAACCAGAGGACAGAGATATCAGTCCATGAGTGGTGATCCAGAGTTGCCCAGTGTCCATAGAAACAGAACAGTAGGGTCAAGGAGAATAATAGAAATCCACACCTGCACATTGGGTATGAAGGGCAGGTTCCAAGGCCAAAGACAAAGCCACAGGTGATGGTGCCAGAGGGGTGGGGGCACCCAACACCCTCAGTTGGGCAGCTACTTAGATATTGCTTGAAAGCAAGTAAGACTACCAAGCTCCCCTCCCAGAGGGAATGTCAGAATAATTTTTCATTTTTGTGTCTCCTGTTTCTAGCGCAGAGTAGTGCTGAGTGACTGTTTATCCTGCCTTTCATTAGGAGGATGTTTCTAAACCATAGACCGTATCACAGCAGTTTCACACACAAACTTCCCTTTGCCTCAAGGAGTAAGTCTTAAATCTATAGGATGTCTTGAACTTGCCCTTGTCCTTGCCAGAGCATGTGCTCTCTCCTGGGCCTCCGTGCCTTTGCCCCCTGTGTTTTTCTCCATAGGACCTCTTTCTTCCTTTCCTGCCTGGTGAGGACTTACCCACCCTTGAAGACCCAGGTCTACTACATGTGGTGAAATCTTTTCTGACTTCCCCAGGTGGTCACACACTCCCTCACTGGCACCCTTGGCATCCTTTGTACTTAACTTATATGGTGCAGCAATATTAAAATCATTTATTTGTCTGTTTGCTCCATGTGACTCAATTTTGCATTTTTCATTCACCTCCTTGTCCCAGTGCCTGTCTCATAATAACCTCCAATAAATGTTTGTTATGGAAGAAATGTCACTTCTACCTGGTACTTCTAGACAGCTGTAGAGGCCACTACTAATAGTTCTAAGGAAGGGAGATGATTACTGATTAATTAACTGGTTATTGATTTATTATTCACCATGAGAAACATAGATGGGGGAAAAATAAGGAAACAGTAAAAATGGGTTGGAGTATCCGATTTCCTGAGAAAAATAGTAACTACAGAAAACATTTCTGTATTGATTTAAAACTTATAAAGTACTTTAACATTATCTCTTTTTTATCATTGTAATACAGTGAGGGATGTAGGGCTATTAGGACTGCTTTCATTTAAAGGCGAGGAAATTGAGGTTCAGCATGTAACTTGCAAAGACTGTGGAGTTGCACAGGTAGTAAGTGTCTGCACCAGGTGTCACAGGTTGGCCGTGGAAGTGTAAATCTTGTGTTTTTCCATACCTTTTGTGAATTACTCTCTTGTACAAACAAATGAACAAAGAGAAGAAGAAAGAAAGGGAAGAAAAGGGGGTTTAGGTAAACGAAAGTTGCTTTATTTAATGCATATTGTTTCATGTTCGCAAGTTATTGTGTAAGGTAGACATTCTGCAGATGGGGTAACAGGACTAGAGAAAGGAAGTAGCTTTCTTCGTATCCGTCAGCTAATAAGCAGCAAATATTGGATTCAAACCCAGGTTCTCTCTCTCTCTCTCTCTCTCTCTCTCTCTCTCTCTCTGTCTGAGCCCTGCTACCTTCCTCTACTCTGCTGCTTGGATCACCTGTTAGGCCTGGGGTAATAAAACAGTTCTGTCTGTGTCTTGGCTGTCCCCTGCCTCTCCCACGGTGGGAGTTTGTCAGACATCAGAGGTACAGTTTTGGGAGTACCCTGTCCCTTGTGAGCACTTGAAACCTACGCATTGTATGTCGACAAGATTCAAAGGAATCACTGATGACCTGCTGAGGTATTTTCATTTTGTTCCTGGAAATGATTACCCATATTTTTCAGACTATAAGACGCACTTTCCCCACTGCCAAATTTGAGAGGAATAATGGTTGTTAATGCTGCTGTTGAGTTCTGTTTACATTTACATTGGTAAAATATTATGTCATTTATGTTATTAAATATTTTACCACATTTTTTGCTCCAAAGTTTTTTTCCTATTTTTCTCCTCTAAAACCTAGGTGTGTCTTATGGTCCAAGAGCATGGAATAAAAGGTTAACCAGACAGGGCCCATTGAGGCTTTGGGCTGGCTCTTGTCACAAATAGACTTCCTTAGTCCATTATTTTCCTGATTCCCTTTAAGGTAATATTTTGCATTTAAGAAATGAACATAACCAAAATAATCCATCTGCGAGGATATGTTGACATTATATTTGTGTAGTACTGAGCAAGGTAGTATTTACTGAAATGGATTAGAAAAAAAATTACCTTTAAAAAAAACAAACTCTCAATTTCTGTTTCTCATGGTTACTCTGTTTCTGTCAATCCCTACCTCTTTCTCCTTAGCATATAGGATTAAATGTTACTGGGTTTTTTTGTAGGTGACTTTTCAGATGCTTTTTCTACTTTGTGTTTAGTCACTTCCAGTCCTATGCAGCCAAAGGAGGCCAGTACTTTCAGGGTGAGCTCTGCTGGGATCATGAGATTCAGGGTGGAGAGGGAAAAGATGTTTCCTCCTATGGTTGGAAACTGCATGCTCCCGACCTCGTTTTTACTCTTAAGTCTTTGCTGCCTGTGCAGTTCAAAGTTGGGTCATGGTAACACAAGGGCACTTTTAAGAAGAGAACAGGGGCAAAACTACAACCAGATGTTCTTTGATAACTGTGGAGGAAAGAGGATTTGGCCCAGAGACCCGTAGCTTTCACTTGTTGAGAACCTTTACCCAGTGCCTGCATGTGTGTTTTAGTTTTAGACTTTTCCCCATGCCCCCAGAGCCACGGTGTACCTGCTGTTGCTCTTAAGCCTCTTGCCAACAGTGGCATCTGCTCAGTGTAGCCATCGAGAATTTGAATGTCAATATCTTTGCCTTGAAATAAATGGAAAAGTATTTGTCACTCAGCAGCAATCATTCTTCAAATAAAAGGTTAGCCAGACAGGGCCCTTAATCAAAGAGTCGGTCTTTTCTGTCAGCAGTGCCTTTTAAATAGCAATGATGAAGGCTGGCTGTCAGGGTAGGACTTGATGAGTGAGATGATTGATCTGCATAAATCATTTTCTTTTAACATTGTCAGTGAAGAGTAAATTGGTGGGCCATTTTGGGTATTAGGTCTGTTGAAATTAATATGCGGTATCCTAGGTGTGTCCTCATTCACGTAGTCCACATAAAAGAAGGTAGAAATTAAAAATAGGCTTTTAGGCTTGTCATTGTTCTAACAAGAAAGTTGCACCATTTTCCTGCTGTGGTCATCATCTTGCATGCTAAATTCAGAAGTTGAGTGTGTAGCACATTTTACAACCTTCGAAAGGAATCTAGTTAATTTGGGTATTAGCTAGAGTCAGTAGCATTTAACAACCAGTAAATCTGTAAAGACTCACTGCTCAGGGGGAAAAAAAAAATCTAAGAGTGGATTCTAGCGTTAAGGGATAGGGCATCTACTACCCAGCATGCTGTCTCAGAAATAGCCTCAGCTTTAGATCAGGTTTTGGCTTAAATCCACATGCCATTGGTTCTAGGTGAGTCTCCTTGACCTTGGTACTTAACCTCCTGAATCTGGGTTTTGTTTATTTTTTTTGTCTTTAAAAATAAGATTTCATTAATTACTTTTGCTGGGATTGCTTTTGGTATTAAAGGCAATTTTGTGGGTGAAAGCACATAGCATATTACCTGGCCTATAGTGAGAAAGTACTCAGTAAATGTTAATCTCTTGCTTTTCTTCCAGTTAAGCAAAACACCCAACACCTATAAACCTGGTTAAGAACTGAGATGTCAATATCAAGGGCACAGTGACATTGTCAAAATAAACAATTAATTGTTTTCTTTCCTTTTGTGTTTGCTGAGATTTTTTATGGCCATTTTTATATCAAAAACATGTTTTAGGGGGCAGAAGAAATGGCTAATTGCTGAATACTGGGAGTTTTGAGAGTGAGGTGGCGGCAATGGGAGAGAAATGTAGCCAAGAGCACTTAGAGCTTTTTTCTTACTATTACTCTTTGGATTATGTGTCTGGGTTCACATTATTTAACTTTAGAACTAACAAGTGAAACCTATGCAATATACTGTTGGGATTAAGAGCAGGGCTGAAGGAACCAAATGGCTGGATTCATGTATCAGGTTTTCCACTTAACTGCTGTGTAACTACAGGCAAGATAGTAAATTATCTGTCTAGGCCTCAGTTTCTTCACTTATAAAATGGGATAGTAATAATATTGATCTCACAGTGTTGTTAGGATGATTGAGTTAATATATAAAAAACAAAACCTGTGAAAACGTATGTAGTATACCCATGTTAACTGGTTACTGTGAATGAGTGATTAGCTGAGCAAATTAGATGTTGTTGCAGTTCAAGTGGGCCAAAAGTATCAAAGGAAGAAACATACTTAGATATAGGAATCCATGGTGAAGGTATACTGGAGTGTAATACTTTCTTCATTTTGGGGAAGCTTCTCTGTTGGAGGAATTTAGAACTAAGATGATTCTAGAAACATCCATATTTGTATCTTGACAGCAAGTATTGTTGGAGTGACTGACCGGAAGTCACTCCACCTCCACCCTGTCCTCACTACAGGAACAAAATCTGACTGAGATGGTCTTATGATCAAAAGTAACACTGAAGAGAATTTCTTCTGGCTTAATTTAAAAACAACACAGATTATTTATCTAACAAACTATGAAACAGGTTTGTAGGGTCTTCTGGTAAATAGTCTTTGCTTGCTATACTGAATACAAAGGTTAAAAAACACTGCTTATCCAGGTATTCCAGGTGCCTCCCCCATGAGGATAAAGTCCACATCAGTCTCTGCTAGTGGGCACGTGGTGAGAACATACAGGAGCCTTGGTAGTGTGTGTGGCATGCTCCTGTATAGATGAGCAGGGGTTGCCAGAGGAGGACCTCTGTTCTTTGGACATTTGAGTTCTCTCCATTCTTAGAGGTTTGTGTTTTTTCCCTCAGGCTTGTTTTTGGCTGACACAGTTATAGTGGTATTTGGGCTTTGTGTCTTCTTCCCATCCTCTGAATTTATCCCATTTTGATCTTTTGGTCTCCTTTTGTATAATAAGAAGTTGCTACAAGACAATTTCAGAGAGATCTTTACCAACTTGGAGATTCTGTGGAAGTTCTCAGAGGGATCTGGAAAGCAATGGTCTCCCACTCTCAGGTGCTCCACGATGGAGATTTGTGATCTCTCCAGTCTCAACCCTTTGATTATTAATACTATGTTAAGCACGTTAAATACTCAGCATGGTCATTGCATTGCTTTTTGGAAGACACTGTGAAATTATCCTATATCTCTGGCAGGGTGTGATGAGTGAGAATCTCACTGCTACAGTGATAATTTCTAGAAAACATTCTCTGCTTCTCTGGCTTGCAATGCTCCTGGGCTGCAGAAGTGGTGAAATTGTCTGGTTAGACTCCTTCCTGATCTTGTTCTTACTAGAGAAAGCATAGCCTGCATTATCTAATTGGCTACATAATGGGATCCAGCCATGTTGGGTATGAGATTCTGCTCAAGAATAATTTCACGTAATGAAGGTCTGAAGCAAGGTGTTTAAGAGCCCCTCTAATGTTTCATTTATAGCAATCTATCAAAACTATAGATATTTAGCCTTCTTTATTGGATATGAAACATTCACTGATAGCTGGGGCTACTTTCTATTTTAAATACCAATATTCATTACATGTTTCTCACTGTAAGCATCTCTGACCCCTGCCCTCCATTTCATCAACCACTGCAAAAAATATGCCGCCACCTCCCAGGGGACACATGTCGTGCACTTAGCTTTAAGTTTTGATTCTCTGGCACCTGGGACAACTGACCAACCCTGGCTGTACCCCTGCTTGGGCTTTTGCAAACAAGAAGCAGGATCCATGAGTAAATATTTACTGGGTACACACTATATTCAAGGCACTCTAGACATTGGGAGGCATGGGACACTGATGGGCACAGAGAGGCCTCCACTTCACTGAGAGTGCAATGCTGAGAAAGGAGGATCTTACCCACTGGGGCATGCTTATTACTCCCGGGTTGGTTGTTACCTTTTTTCGGTTATGAACTGCTGACGCCTAGAAATATCTGGGCTGTTTCTCCTCGTAACAACTTCCCATTTTTGACAGTGTGAAATATGTGGAATTTCATTAATCCCAATGAGTAGGAGGAGCCTACTTAGCCTCCAGGTATTCAAGTTTGATATTTGAGGCCCTAGAATAAGTGGTCAGGCACTTAATATTTGTTGAATTTATGAATACAAGAATGAACAATTTCCACATTTTTCTTTTCAACATTATTGCCCATGAGTGCCCAGTATTATCATTTTCTCCTCCACACTTCCCTTTTCTTTACTACTTTGATTATTGGAAATATATCTATTTAGCACCCATTGTTTGCCATTTTCCAGTATGGGATATATTATTTCTAATTTTTTTCTGGCTCAAATGATATTTACTCTTTGGGGCCCGACCAAAGACCTGTATTTTCTGTATGGCTTTTATATTCCTCTTTGCCTTTCCTGCTATGAATTCTTAACCACTAATATCTGAATACACATCTGATACTTAAACATAAATGGAGGTTCTCCAGGTATTTCTACCTCTGCACAACAACTCATTTTTCTTTTAGGTTGCAGCATCTTCAAGAATAGAGGCCTATGCTTAGTGCCTTTTCCACAGCACACACCCTTCTCTTGGGCACACAGGGAGCAAGTGGGGCGTAGTGACTTGACATGGTCTCCAAAGATGCATCCTAAATAGACTTGGAAGTTATTTTGTGTAAGACAAGGCAGAAGAATCACTAAGTGATTGATTTTGCAGAGTGTCACTCTCAGTATAATTTTTGTGACCCTTTTTGGAATGTGAATCCTGAAGACCACATTAGATCTGTCTGTTCCTTCCCCTATGATTTCCCTAGCTACCAGATTGTTGTTTGCAGACCCCCAGTTAGACCCAGAAACTTGAGTGGATCCCTTATTTTCTTACTCCATCCCATGCTCCACAGTCTGATATTCTGTCTTCTGTTTCCTTTTTACAATCTCTAGGGTTCCTTTAACTGGGACACCTTAAGAACCCCCTGCTGTGAGCCAGGAAATAAAGTCTTGCTGCTTTTCCTCTCCACGGGCAGCCTTCCTGGGAGTTTTCCTGGATTGGAGACAATCACCTGGCAGCACCCCCGCTTCTCCCGTCACCTGTTGTGTGTTTCACCCAGGCTTACCTCAGGAGGCCTTTGAATCTTTTTTGGCCCAAAATCTTTTTGGCGGTTTGTGAATTTGGTTGGATTCCAGTTTCTCCCTTTCATTTTCAGGACTTGTCCACATTGTCAATTTGTGTGCCAGGTCTGTGATTTGCCCTGGTCTACCTTACTGCCACCCTGTGACCTGTCATAAGAATTGGCAACTTCGAAATACTTATAAGGGCCCAACCACTTAACTCTTAAGCTTTTTTTTTTTGCCTTTCTTTTTTTTTTTTTTTTTTTTTTTTTTTTTTTTTTTTTTTTTTT
>PVIA01009785.1:0-57682 GCA_004024845.1 Tonatia bakeri | reverse complement strand
ATATCTGTCTGTCATTGGTTCTATGGGATGGGTGTATCTATCAGTGGTTCTGTGCAGTGGGCGTGTCTGACAGCTAAAAAGTGATACAATTCACTATTACTGGGGTGGGGGTGAAGAAATGGTGAGAACAGATTTTAGTGCTCCCTTCCCAGGGAAGAAACAGCTCTTCCCTTTCTTACAATAAACTACAAGGATGCTGAAATGACATAATTTAAACACAGATGTGCTAAAAGAAAAGGGGTGGGAACTCCCTAGGTGCCAGAAGTAAAGGGGATGAAAAACACAGGCAACGACAGGGAGGAGCCTGTGGGGGTGAGGGGGTGGCCCCAGGAGCTGGGTGTAACCAATGCAGGGGTAAGACACAGCCCTGGGGCCACCAGGGCAGAGTCAAATGGGGTGTATGTCTTGCTGGCCCGTATGAATGAGGAAAAGAAGCCTAGAAGGTTCTGTCCAAGCTTCTTGCCTGCAGGTCCAGAGAAACAGCAAGGATGTGTGCTGGCGACTGAGGGACTGGGTATACATCCACCGAGAGACCCAAACCCAGAGCCTGGCTCGAGCTTCCCAGCAATGGTGCCAGGAAAGCCAGACACCCTTGGCCTCCACAGGGCTGCACTAGGGGGCACACAGCATGCACTAGGCAGTGTTCCTGGCCAAAGGGCTGGCCTGAATTTCATCATGAGAAAATGATCAGGCAACTTCAGAGTGCAGACCTCTGAGCCCGACCACGGACCTGTCTTCTACAATGAGTCAGCATCACCAGCAAGAAAGACAGCAACAAAACGGTGAGAAGATGTTTTTCTTTCCAAAGGACTAAAGAAGTACAGTGACACGATCTTTGTAGCCCTTTGGAACCTAAACTCTCCTCCTTTTGCCATCTTATTTGTGGTGGCATTGAATGTTTGAAGAAGGAGAGACCAGTTGTCCTTTTCAATGGCCTCGATTCTGCAGTTGTCACACGATTACCTCGAGGTTAAGTTCAGGACAAACTTTTCCAGCAAGAACACTGCATGGTCAATGCTGTCCTGTCTAACACAGCCCACAAGGTGACGGAGAACCCGGTCTGACACGTTTATCCTCCCAGCTGCTCCTGATGCTCTGGGCAAGATGAGAAGTGAGAGGAGAGGCCTTAAGGTCTCTCAGACTGTTAGTCTGTGCATCATCCATCTCCTTAGAGATTTGTCACAGTTGGAAGCTGAAGGGCTGGGGTTTCTCCCACCAAACCAGCCTTTTGAAGGAAATATTGAGGTGAGTAGTTTGTGGTTATGATATCAATTCTTAGCAAAGTATCCCTCCAATGTTCTGTTTGGGTTTTTACTTGATTTCCTGTTTTAGCTCATTCTCATCATGTGGGAAAGGCAAAACAGTTTATTTCAAATTAACAATACCTTTTCTTAGTTTCAAAAGTACTTGGTGTTTGAGAGAGAGTGAAGAAAGAGAGAGATAACATCAAATTTGAGGCTTTGTTCTGTTCCGCCCACGTCTGAACTCCTGTATGAAGGAGGGGATGAAGGGAGCCACAGGCTGAGTGGAGGGGAGAGTGAGACCCACAAGACCAGAAAAACCTCCCTAAGCTACATCCAGCCTGTGATGCAGAGGGACCCCACCTCCCCACTCTGCCCCTAAGAACCTGGGGGTATCCCAGGGCAATACAGCCTTGGACCCCTGGCCAGAGCCCTACCCCTTTCCTCAGCAACCATTCCATTCCCAAATCTCACTCATTGCTAGCAAAGGGGTATATTTCTCACACCTTTCAGGGAGGGAGGGAGGTGTTTAGCATCCATCCCTGCTTTACATTTGGAAACAGACTTCAGTCAGAAGGAGGAGACCCTTGGTGGAGAAACACGCCCTCCTTAACTCTGTGTTCCAGTCTTCAGAGGAGGAGGGGCAGGCAATGGGAGAGTGCCTGCTCCACTCTCTCTAGGACTTCAGTCCCCTTTGCCGCCTCCCACAAGCAAATTGGGCCCTTCTGGTACTGGCTTCTGGGCAGGTGAGCCTGTGCACTTTCTCGGACTCTGTGGGTTTCCCCGATGAGCCTCCTGCGAGGCTGAGAGAATCTCCCGGCCTCAGCTCCCACAGGTGTTTTCAGTCGGTGCTTTGTTCCCCGGCGCTGGGTCCCTGGGTTGCACGGTCTGTGTCGCAGCTGGTTTTCACTTAGTTTGCGCGCGAATGTGTGACTGTGGACAGCCAGCTGCCTTGCACGCCTCACTGGGTCTGCTGGTTGCCTCCCGTGCCCAGGGTCTGCCACCGGTCCGTCAGCTGCCCCTGCGCTTCTGGAGTCTGCCAACTCCCATTTGCGCTCTCTGTGCCCGCGTCTGCAAGACACCCCGTTTTCCTGCCGGGACCCCTCGATCCCTCTCCGCAGGCCTCCGACTCCGCCCCTCCTTACCGGTCTGGATATAGGGTAGTCAGATTTCCGTTCAGTTCATTTCTCTCTGTTCTGGTTGTATTTTGTTTCTCAATTTTTGTTGTCCTTAGTTTTGGTTGCAGGAGGAGGCACAGTGCAACTACCTATGCCTCCATCTTGGCCGGAAGCCCTTTTCTCGACATGTACTTCTTAGAAAGCAAGAGAGATAGAAAATAAATAATGTCACAGGCATATAAATACATATCAAAACAAAGGTAACAAAATGACCCCCAAAAAAGTAGAAGAAAAAATCTAAAAGATAAACAGATATCAAAGAAATAGGAAAATGGGGGTAGACCTCTTAACTAAAAACAATACTTTTTCTTTCAGAAAGTCAATCAAATAATGTAGGTTTTGCAAGACATCAAAAGAAAAAAAGAAGAAGAAGAAAAGGAGGAATACATTAGTAATATAAGAAACAATAAAAGGAACATAACAACAGATATAAGGTTTAAAGATTATGATATTATCACACATAGTTGAAACCAGTATCTATGAAAATATAGATGAAAAAATTTTCCAGAAAACTAAAATGACCAAAATCTGCTTGTCCATGTACTCAAGTAGAGAACCTCAGTGGACACCATCAGAATGCATTTTCACAACGGTTATACGTCTATCCCCCACAAAGCCCTTGTCCAGGTAGTTCTCCCAGTTACTCTATCAAACCAATAGTTCTATGATATGTAAAAAATTTCTTTGAAGAGAAGTTGGGAAGTGTCCTTACTCCTTCTAAGATACTGCACAATCTTTACTCCAAGTTGGATAAGGACAACATTAAGCAGAGAAAAAGAGAGATAAATGAAAGAAAATTATGTACCTGATCAATGAATATGGAAAAAAAGTGAAATTCAATACTAGTATATGAATGAAGCAGAATAAAAATTTAATACACATGACTAAATAGAATTTATTTTAGAAATATGAGAACTGTTCAGCATTGATAGTTCTATGAGCATAATTCATTTCATTAAGAGCAGAGATTATTAACTATTAAGTTAATAGGTATTAAACAAATGTAAAATTAACAATTTTATTTTTTAATTACATATTATTGATTATGCTATTACAGTTTTTTAATTTTTCTCCATTGCACCCCTCCATTCAGCACCCCCCATTCCCTTAGGCAATTCCCACACCATTGTTCACATCCATGGGTCATGTGTATAGTTCTGTGGCTACTCCATTTCCTATACTTTCTATCCCCACGGCTATTCTGTAACTACTTATTTGTGCTTCTTAACCCCCTCTCCTCTTCACCCATTCCCCCACAACCCCCTCCCATATAGCAACCATCAAAATTCTCTCTGTATCCATGATTCGGTCTCTGTTCTTCTTGTTTGCTTAGTTTGATGTTTAGATTTAATTGATGATTGCTATGTATTTATTACCATTTTATTGTTCATAGTTTTGATCTTCTTTTTCTTAAATAAGTCCCTTTAACATTTCATATAATAATGGTTTGATGATGAACTCCTTTAGTTTCTTCTTGTCTGGGAAGCTCTTTATCTGCCCTTCAATTCTAAATATCTTTGCTGGGTGGAGCAATCTTGGCCATTGGTCCCTCCTTTTCATGACTTTGAATGTTTCTTGCTAGTCCCTTCAGCCTGCAGAGTTTCTTTTGAAAAATCAGCTGACAGTCTTATGGCAACTCCCTTGTAGATAACAAACTGCTTTTCACTTGCTGCTTTTAAGATTCTCTCTTTATCTTTAAACTTTTGCATTTTAATTATGATGTATCTTGGAGTGGGCCCCTTTGCATCCATCTTGTTTGGGACTGTCTGTGCTTCCTTGTCTTCCTTGTCTATGTTTCCCTATCAATCATTCTTTATTTCAATTAGTACATCCTTTGTTTCCCCCTGGATTTTTTTATGTTGTTGAGGTCCTTGCTAAGTTCCTTGAGCAATCTTATAACCAGTGTTTCAAACCCTGCATCTGATAGATTGCTTATCTTCATTTTGTTTAGCTCTTTTTCTGGAGTTTTGATCTGTTCTTTCATTTGAGCCATGTTGTTTCTTTGTCTCTTCATTTTGACAGCCTTCTTATGTTTGTTTCCATGTATGAGGTAGAGCTACTTTGACTCCTTGTCTTGGTATTGTGGCCTAATGTAGTAGGTGTCCTGTAGGATCCAGTGGTTTAGCCTCCCCTATTACCCAAGCTAGGTACTCAAGGTGTGCTCTTTGTGTGGGCTGAGTACACCATCATCTTGTAGTTGAGTCTTGCTTGCTGTTGACAGGTCAGTGGGAGGGATTTACCCTGGTCAGTCAGTTGCAAAGTTTGGCTGTGACCGCTGTTCACCAACCTCCACCCTCTGTGGAGGATCAGCTATGCAGGGGCAGGTTGGTGGTACTCTGATAGGATCTGTAGCTATTAGATCCTATGGTTTTGGGGTTGCTTAGGCCCTGTGGTTTTCTGGGTGGTGCAGGCCAAGGTCAGACCCCACCTATATTTTGTCTGGGGCCTCTCAGCATGAGCTACAAAGCAATCTGAAATGGCTGCTACTTGTGCTGAGCTTGGAGATTCCCAGGTGAAGCCAAGCTGTGAATGTAGGCTGGCTTCTCCTAGTGATGTGCCTAAGGCCAATTAGCAAGAGATATGGGGGTTCAGAGCTCACTGAGACCTGTAGTTGCTTGTTTGAGAGAATTTAGGAAGTTGTGATGCATGAGCCAAGATCAGCCATTCATACAGAAAAGCTTCTGTTAACAACTGTAAGTTGGGTGGGATGGAGCTTCAGGGGACCTCCAGGGGTGGCAAACAGTGTTAACCAGGTTAAGGGAGTCTCAGATATGGCCTGCTGGCTCTATGGATCTGGCTGCCTTTCTGTCTGGGAAAAGCTGTCCCCCAGCTCTTGCCTTGATGCCAGACATGTCAGTTCCTCCCTGTATGCCACTGGTGCCTTTCAAGCTGCTACCCTGGTGCTGGAGCACAAAGGGAATTTAGCATGTGGATTCTTTAAGTTTCTTCAACCACTGACTCAATCCCTGCTGGTTTTTCAGCCAGAAGTTATTGGGACTTCTCTTCCTGGCACTGGAATCCTGGGTTGCAGGGCCTGGTGTGGGGCTGGGACTCCTCACTCCCAAGATAGCCCTCCTGAAATTTTATCCACCACAGGTAGATGTGGGGCTAGCCCATTCTGCATCTTTGCCCTTCCTACAAGTCTGCATGGATATGGTTTCTTTAATTCATAGCTGTCAGACTTCCATTCAGCTCCATTTCTGCCGGTTCTGAGTTCTGGTTGTTGTATTATTTAGTTGTTATTTTGATGTGGTTGTGTGAGGAAGTGAGCCATGTTTACCTATGCACCATCTTCCCATTTCATATTTTTAAACTCCTTTTTGTAAGGTAGGAATCCAAAGAAAACACTTGATAGAGTATCTATTAGAAACGTAGCAAACACCACATTTAGCACTAAACTACTAGCAGCATTTGTTTTGAAACCCAGAATAATACTAGAATACCTGCTAATGATGTGGTTTTTTAAGTCATGAATATTGGAATAGAAAAAGATCATTTCTTGCATATGATGAAATTGAAGACCCAAGGGAATAAACTGAAAAGGTAGTGGAACTGATAAGAAAGCTTGAAAGGTTGATTAAGTACAAGACACAAACATGACAATGATTTTTCCCTCATGCACTAGCAATAAGGAATAAGAACGCTCTTTCCCCAGTTTTACTGAAAAATGATTGTATATAAGTGTGAGGCATCCCACATAGTGGTTTGTTTTACATACACTGTGAAGTGTATGGAACATTTCTTAACCCCATTTATAATGGTCATGCAATCTGGGATATAAAATCTAGGGGAGGAATGTTAGAAATTAATGTGCCTCAAGAAGAAAACTAAAAAACTGTGTCCAAGAACAAAAGTGGACTATATTTTTGAATAGGAAACTGCCATAAAGATGTCAGGCACTTCTATCCAAACCCTAAGACATTTATTTTGAAAAAAAATAGAGATGATTCCAAAGTTTAGACAGAAGAGCAGATACATAAATACAGTCTAGTGACAGTTAACAACAGGTATGCGCTCTGAGAAATTCATCATCAGGCGATATCATCGTTGTGCGAACCCCATCGAGTGCACTTACTCACACCTGGACGCTAGAGCCTGTCACACACCCCGGCTGTGTGATGCAGCAGCCTATTGCTCTAGGCTATAGGCCTGTATAGCATGTTACTGTACAAAACAACATGAGACTAAATGAAGCACAGGGGAACACAATGCCATCAAGAGACATGGTGAATAGGAGATGTCTGAGGCTGCTGCTAGTGGAACATGGCATATAAGTAAAAAGAGGTCACTCAAAAATGTTGATAAAAAGCATAGCATCTATACAAAGCAATAACACAGTCATTTGTTGTCATTACCAGGTGCTGTGTCCTGTACATGATGGCACGTACTGCACTGTTACAAGACCGGCAGAGCAGCAGGCATGTTTACACCAGCATCACCACGAACATGGGGGTAGTGTGCTTCGCTGTAACATTGCAATGGGCCACTAAGTCACTAGGCAACAGGAATTTGTCAGCTCCATTATAGTCTAGGGGGTCACTGTGGTATTTGTGATTCCTTGTTGATGAAACATCGTTATGTAGCACGTGAATGTATAGTTCAGACACTTCAGAAAAGGAAGCACAGGCCTGGCTGGTGTGGCTCAGTGGACTGAGTACCAGCCTGCGAACTGAAAGGTTGCTGGTTCGATTCCCAGTCAGGGCACATGCCTGGGTTGCAGGCCAGGTTGCCAGTAGGGGGCATAAGAGAGGCAACCACACCCTGATAAATAAATAAAATCTTTTTTAAAAAGAAAAGGGAAAACTGACAGAAAATCAAACTGCATGGAAGTCTGACAACCAAGGAGTTAAAGAAGAAACATTCATCCAGACCAGTAGGAGGGGCAGCGAGGACTCACGGCAAGGCAGCAGCTAGAAGACCAGGGCCAGCAAGGTGGTGGTGGCTGGCAACTGGGAGAGGCAACGGCTTGTGGACTTCACAGTCCCACATTCCCATGCGGATAACCGGGAGGGAGCAAGTCAGACAGCCCTCCCAAGGCTCCACCATGGGGACATAAAGCTTCAAACCTCTGACTGAAAACACCTGTGGGGGTTGAGGCAGCAACGGGAGAAACTCCCAACCTCACAGGAGAGTCCGTTGGAGAGACCCACAGGGTCCTAGAATGTACACAAGCCCACCCACCTGGGAATCAGCACCAGAAGGGCCTAATTTGCTTGCGGGTAGCAGGGGAAGTGACTGAAAACCGGCAGAGAACAGAGCAAGCGACATCGTTCCCTCTCGCACCCCTCCCCCACATACAGCATCACTACACCATGTAGTGGGTTGCCCCACCTGGGTGAACACCTAAGGTTCCACTCCTTACTACACAACAGGTGCGTTGAGACAAAAAAAAAAAATGGCCCAAATGAAAGAATAGTTCAAAGCTCCAGAAAACATACAACTAAGCAATGAAGAGATAATCGACCCATCAGATACACAGTTCAAAATGTTGGTTATCAGGATGCTCCAGGAACTCACTGGGTACTTCAACGGCATAAAAAAGACCCAGGCAGCAATGAAGGTTGCACTATGTGAAATAAAGAAAAATCTATAGGGAACCAACAGTGATGGAAAGGAAACCAGAACTCAAATCAATGGTTTGGAGCAGAAGGAAGAAAGAAACATTCAACCAGAACAGAATAAAGAAATAAGAATTCAAAAAACTGAGGAGAAGCTTAGGAACCTCCAGGACATCTTTGAATGTTCCAACATCTGAACTATAGGAATGCCAAAAGGAGAAGACCAAGAAATTGAAAACTTACTTGAACAAATAATGAAGGGGAACTTCCCCAATCTGGAAAAGGAAATAGACTTCTAGAAAGTCCAGGAAGCTCAGAGAGTCCCAAAGAAGCTGGACCTAAAGAGGAACACACCAAGGCACATCATAATTACATTAGACAAGACTAAAGATAAGGAGAGAATCTTAAAAGCAGCAAGAGAAAAGGAGAAAAGTTACCTACAAAGGAGTTCCCATTAGACTATCAGCTGATTTCTCAAAAGACATCTTACAGGTAAGAAGGGGTTGGAAAGAAATATTTGAAGTCATGAAAGGCAAGGACCTACATCCAAGATTACTCTATCCAGCAAAGCTATCATTTATAATAGAAGGGCAGATAAAGTGCTTCCCAGATAAAGGAGTTCATCATCACCAAGCCATTATTATATGAAATGTTAAAGGGCCTTATCTAAGAAAAAGAAGATAAAAAATATGAACACTAAAATGACAGAAAACTCACAGCTATTAACAACCAAACCTAAAAAAACCAAAACAACAAACTAAGCAAACAACTGGAACAGGAACAGAATTACAGAAATGAAGGTCACGTGGAGGGTTATCAGTGGGGGAGTGGGAAGGGGAGGAAGGGGAAAAAGGTACAGAGAATAAGTAGCATAAAGGGTAGGTAGAAAATAGACTGGGGGAGGTTAAGAATAGTATAGGAAATGGAAAAGACAAAGATCTTACATGTAGGACCCATGGACATGAACTAAAGGTAGGGAATGGGGTAGGAGGGGGTGTGCAGGGCAGAGGGGAATAAAGGAGGGAAATGGGACAACGTAATAGCATAATCAATAAAATATATTTTAAAAAAAGGAAAGGAAAGGAAAGGAAGCACAGTTGGAAGTGGGTGCCCGTCAGGTATCACAGTGTTATTAAGACAGTGTGCTGCATATATGGACAGATAAGTAGGTCAATAGAACATAATAAAGGCAGGCCCAGTGTTGTATAGAAATGTATTAAGTAATAAAGATGCCACTTCAGCAAGGGAAAACTAGTATTTTTTCTAAACAGTGATATGACATTTGCTTTCCATTGGAAACTTTATATTCCCTTAAAACACACACATGCACACACACTCCTGATTAATATAAATAAAACAAAACCTATAGATTATTCGAAAAAGATAACAGGAATATTTGTATAATATGCTTATCATTTAAATCATATTTTTATTCTAAACATAAAACAGATCCCAGAAGCTATAAAATAAATTGTTGCATATTTATCTGCATGAAAATTTTACATCTGTCTAAGATGAAAGATACCATAAGTAAAGTTAAAACACAAACAATGGGTAAAATATCCATCTCAATTATTACAGACAATACAGGTAATAATTCTAATCAATATCCAAAATATCTAAAGAATGACTACACACGATAAGAAAAAGTAAACAATCCAATAGAAATACAAGCATGAGATAGAACAGACAACTCACAGACCTGAAATAGAACTAGACTATGAACATGGTAAGATTCTCAACTTTACTAGGGACAGGAAAAGGCACACTAAAATAAGACATCACATCAGTATTTATTAAAAATTTTTACAGTCTTGGCTGGTGTGGCTCAGTAGATTGAGTGCCGGCCTGCAAACCAAAGGGTGCCTGGTTTAATTCCCAGTCAGGGCACATGCCTGAGTTGCGGGCCAGGTCCCTGGTAGGGGGCTTGAAAGAGGCAACCACACATTGATGTTTTTCTCCCTTTTTTTCTCCCTCTCTTCCCCTCTCTCTATAAATAAATAAATAAATATATACAATCTTTTAAAAAATAAAACAAAAGTTTTTATAGAGATGGACACATTAAACCCTGCTTCTAGAAGTACAAGTAGTCACAGCATTGTAGGAGGGTAGTTATCAAAACCTTACCTGCATGTTCCCTGTTATCCAGAAATGCCCATCTGTTCCCAGGAAATAAATACACAGAACACATACACTGTGGCATTTTTTGTAACAGTGAATTTCCACATATCAGAAACCAAGGCAGAGAAGACGGAAACGGGGCAGCGGGCAACAGGAATGGAGCAACGTGGAGTGACCTTGCAGGCTTCTGGGCCAAGTCTGAGCAGACATACTGTGCCCATGACGAGGCCTTGCCACCGCTCCCTGGAGCAGGTTTTCAGAACTGCACCCAGGCGTAGGACGTGCACCTCCCCAGGTGTGTGGTTACATGGAAGCTCTGCCTCCCTGGTCGGCTTGTGCACTCAGGGTTGTGCAGTGAGGGGCTTGGTCTCCTTGCTTCCTACATTCTGAGAGGAGCTCTCCTCTCCTTCAAGTCTCTTCCTCCCACCTCCATTTTCCCTCATGGGGTCTGCTGTAGAGGAGGTGTGTTATCCCAGCTGTGGCTGAGGACTGCAGTCCAAGGAGCAGAGGAAAGGGTCCTCCTGACTGGCCACCCACATCCACTGCCATTTCCCCTCCTCCCAACAGCCCCTCCCCTCCCCCAACCCAATGTTGGGCAAATATTTTAGTCCTCTCCAGAGAAGGTCAACTCTGCATTATGTTCCCCTTTTGTTTTTTCCTGAGGCAGTTACTCAAAATAGCTTGATGCTTTTCTCAAATTTGGGAAGGGGCCATCATTTGTTCTCTTGGACCTTGTGAAGGGAACACACCTGCTCAACTTTAGCTGAGGATTTGCACACTTACTGGGTCCCAGGCCCAGCAATCCAACTGCAGAGTTGATTGAAGTAACTGACTCGGGTTATGAATGCTCTTCTTAAAGTCTTTATAGTGACACTGTCAAACTTACTTAGATGCATAGAGAGCTAATCCTGAAAGAACAAAGAAGACAGAAGGATCTCCTACAAAGGATCCCTAGAGAAAGAAGAAGGTCCTTTGGGAGAAATAATCAGCCCATTAAAAAAAAAATTATTGTGTCCAAAGCCCAATTTCTCTCAACATTTCCTCAGTGACCTTATTCTATTCTTGCTCCACCCAGGATGGGCTGGGCCCAAGGCAGTGGCAAAGGGGGGGGCAGCCTAATTGGTGTCAAGTCCCCTGAGGGCCAGAGTCAGGGCCCTTTCCAGAAAGGCTGTTTCTAGGTTAACAATTTGTCAAAGAAGAATTTTTTTCAAAATCACAATATGAGTATATTTTATATGAGTACACTCATATATATATTTTCACTCAAATATAAAATATAAAATATTTTATAAAATATTCGAGTGCAAATATAAAATAAACATGTGTCAAAGATTTTATTCAACCCATTAATTTATGAAGGGACCAATAATATGGTAAAGACTGGTTCAGAAAGCACTTGAGGAATTAGATATTTAGAGGCAACTTAATACAGAAATGTTGGGTAAGATTGCTGGCTTTTACAGAGCTGGCTGGTTGTCCCACAGGGCAACACATTTGGGGCTATTTTTTTTTCCATTAGACAGAAATTATCTGCAACTCTACTGGACACAAATCTGCCATTAGATATGCAAGTGCACAAAGCCTGGGACCTTCGAGTATTAGTAAACAGTGGCCAAAAAGTCCACTGTAATCAGTACATAATCCTTGGTTGTGCCATTGCCCCCGCACCATGCTGAAAACACAGGTTGCCCGACTTTTGGCCTTATTTAGAAATTTTGAATATTTTTTTCTCAAAATGGTTTTTCTCTGACAGAACAAACAGGTGCTGTGTGTTTGACAAAGGAGCCAGCAGAGAGCGTGGCTGACACAGAGCAGCCCTCCCAGAGCGGGGGAAGGTCTGACATCCTCGGGTGTGAAGCACCGTCTTTAAGGAACTCCCTCATCATTTCTCTCCATTGCAGCCTCTTTACTCGGTCCCTGGAGAACTCTGAGTTTGGGCTGGCTCTTTGAAAAAGCATCATCAAGGTGCATCCTCCAAAGCCTGCCCACTGCCCCTCCAAATGGACAGGATCCTTGAGTGCCCTGTTCCCTCAGGGCCTGCATTTGGCTGGTGGCTCCTTCTTCTCTACATGGCGTAAGGCATGGAGCCCAGGTTCCCTTTCCGGTCACTTAAGCAAACTAAGAGAGGATGCTGCTTAATTCTTTAATATAAAGGAATTCCACCGAGGTGGGAAATGCCCATTGACCTTGGAGAGTTCATGCTGGTGGGGCAGTGGAAGGGTGTCTATGGCTCTTTCCACCCCTTAGGCCCCTCGGGACCCAGCTCGGGTCTGCAGCTTGGGGAGGAGTCAGTGGGCTTCTCCCTCTCGCTCAATGTGTGTGAGACCTTCACTATCCGTGTGACAAAAAGCCTGAGGGCGGGCACTGTGCCAGCTGACAGGCACAGAACTGTTGGTTTGACTTCCTTGGAGAAAAACAGAAGGAGGAACGTAACAAGGGAGGGTCACTGCCCACACTTTGGGCTGTGTGGGGAGAGGTTGAGAAATGAGCGGCTCTGTTCTTTCTGTCCCTGAACGGTGGCAGACCAAACACTATCCCTTAATGACAGCCTCCTCTTTTTTTGTGTGTCAACCCCTGTGACTGGCAGGTGTTCTTTGTGAGGAAGAATCTCTCCTGGTGCCTTGACAATACACCAAGGGCCAAGGAGACATGGTCCCTGAACACCAGGAGCCAGAATTGTAGATGAAAAAAAAAAATACAGTCTCATAAAGACACTTGCAAATATGCCCCATGAGACATTTATACAAGTTCCAACTATCGGGCAACTTGAAGAGGGGAAGAGGTGTCTACACAGAGGTGGAGTTGACCCGAGACGACCATGGAAGAAGCTGTCATGGGGTAGGTGTTCCACTGTGCAAGGGGAGACGCAGGTCCTTCCCTTCCCACTTAGAGCCCCCCAGGAGTTCATTCTTTCTGGACACGGGCTTCTGTGTATTTCTGGAGGCCTCGGAGTGGCAGTGCCTGGATGTGCAGGTGCTGGCAGCTGGGGTCCACCCACATCCCAGCAGGACTGTGCCTGGGGCCACAGGAGTGGACTCTGCCTGCTGCCCTTGCATTCTTGTTGCCACAGCCTCACCTCAGCCCAGCCGCCTGGAGGAGCCCAAAGGAAGGGTGATGAGAAACCAGGATTCATATTTCCAAGTAGATCCTCCATTCAGCTGCCCTTTTCTCCTTTAGCCTGAATTACTCGTTTGAAGCCCTTCAAACTTCCAAAGGGCTCTTGGCTGCTCGTAGAACAACCTGTGTGGCACAAAAAGACCTTTGCAGTTTGGTCCCATCTGTTCTTGCCCAGCCTCCCCTTCTACTGGTGATTTTCATAAACTCTCCCAGCGAGCCCCTAGTCTTTCCCGACCCCATGCATGCTAACCCCTTTCCGCTGAGAGGGGCTCTCCCTTCTCAGCACCCTTACCATTTCCCTGACCCTGCTCTTTAGTCAGCGTCTCTTTCAAGTTGAATCTGTCCCTAAGCCCTCCTGTGTCTCCCAGCCCCAGAGACCGGCACCCACCACTCAAGCTCACCACTCAGCCCCCTATGCAGTCCTAGGTCATCTTTGTGCGTACATAAGCCCAGGATGCGTGCCCCGGTCGCCAGGACAGGAAGGGCCCTTACTGTACCTGCTTACCCAGAGCCCAGCACCTGCCCAGGCCCCTCCCCAAACAGCAGGCCCTTCTGCAGTCTCTGGGGTTGTGTGTCCTACAGATGCCACTGCTCTGACCTGTCCCCTAGGGAGGATGTCAGCGTGAGGTGCAGCCAGATGGCTGGCCCCTTGATATACTGCCCTTCTGTCTCACTAATACCAAAGTTGTGCAGTGGCCTATGGCACAATGGGGAGCAGAGGGGTGATGGCTGCTGCATTTTTTTTGAGCTCCACTCAGTTGGAGAGATCCCAGGACAGTGCCCCACTTAACTGCCAAGTTGTGTGTGACCAGCTCTTCAGGGCAGTCTATCTATGCCCTGGCCCTGAAGAGGAGGGGATAGCTGGTTAAGAGTTGGGCACCAGGTCATTCCTAATTCCCAGTTAGAGATATTTCAGTCCAGGCTTTATCTTTTGCAGTGATGGTGAGGAGCGAGGGGCCAACTAGGGGTGGCCGTCCTATCTCCCTGGAGCCCCAGGCCCCAAGCAGCCAGCTGAGCATTCCCTTCCCACAGCCCACCGCTCTGAGCATCTGAAGTCTGTAGTCTCCACAAAACTCCCAGATACCTTTCCCCTCTTTTTAAGACCTTAGAGGGACATTTGCCTTGGAAATTTCATTCATTATATGCCTCACAGAGACAGGATGTGACAGGGACTTCCTCCTTTTGTCTATCTTTCTTGGTTTTTATAGCAGAGGGCAGAGCAAGCAGCGTCTTAAGGTGGAAGGTGTGTGGGAAATTCTGTCACACCCGGTGGTCCCCCCAACTGGGACAAAGACTCTTAAAACCATCATCTCCTTTGCAAAGAAGGATCTGCAGGACTCGTCTCCTGTTTCAGACTCTTAGCTGCAGCCTGCCAGGTATGTGGCTCATTCTCAATACCTGCCTAAACCTCCAGCTTTCAGAAATGGAAAGCAGAAAGGGATGGCTTTTGGAGACAGTGCAGATGGGTCACCCCATCTTCCCAGTGGGGCCTGGCTGCAAGGTGGGGTGTTCGGAGTGTGGCCAGGGGAGATGCCGGGTCAGGCAGTCCTGCCTGAGGGGCAGGAGTCTGACGAGTCCTATTTTTCCTTCTGCCTCACCGAGAGTCTATTCTTGGGGAGGTTCATCTCCCTTAGAGATAGGGGCAGAAACCCTCTTGTGGGCCTACTGAAACCAAGCCAGAGTCAGCAGCAACCATCAGTCACCAGCTGTGAAGGGCCACGCACTGAGCGGTGCTGAAGGAGGAAAAGGTGCCAAAGTGAGAAACCCCACCGTGAGGCTCACTGCGTGGGGCACTGGGAGCAGGAGGGGGCAAAGCACACCCCTGCTGCCCAGCCCAAGCTCGCCAGAGTAGCCAAAGCAGAAGTAACCTGTGCAGAGACGCTCAGGAGCAGAGGGACTGGTGATTAAGAGAGCATCAGGTGTTTTTCAGGAGCTGGAGGTGCAGGAGAAAACTGAAGTCGGGTGGGAGTGGGGCCAGGAAGACAATGGAAGGAGAGGACTGAGGGGGAAACAGGCTTCCCCCGAATGTAGAGCGGCAGCATTTCTTCAGCACCAGTGTGCACGACCCTTGTTCTTTCCTGGGTCTTCAGGAGAGACCTGCTGGAGACTCTCTGGAGAACAGGGAGAATATACCCACCAGCAAAGCTCAGCTCCAGCCCGGGCCTCCCTTTCTAGTCGTCCTCCCCTTCACTGGCTCCTCCATCTTCCTCTCCCCTTTCCCCCAGCAAAACCTCCTGACTGGAACCAGGACCTGAAATCCATTGACACCATAGTGTGAGTAGCTGAGATGGGACAGTGTTTCCCCTCACCAGGGACTTGCTCTCCGCAGTAAGGACCAGAGCCTCTAAACCAGAGGTTGCAGAGGTCAGAGGAAAGGCAGCAGGTGGGGAGAAGGTTGCCCTTGGGGCCTTCAGCTCCTCCGAGTCACTTCAGGAAATTGCCAGACTGTCTCCCTCTGATTCAAAGCTTTTGAGGCATGTCCTTGTGTGTTGGGAGTAAAGCGACCACAGGTCATGTGCCTTCTGTTCTAGAAGATGCTGCTCACAAGCTTGAAGGGAGACTCGGGTTTTGAGTGGGGTTTTTACATTTTTGTTCATTTGTTGGTTGGTTGGTTGATTTGTCTTGGGGCTGACACCTGGGGACTCGAACCTCTTCAGTGCACGTGATACTGTCGGGCCCAGGGCTGTGGTGTGTGGCCAGGTGGTTCCTAATGGGGGTCATGATGATCCAAGGGACAGGAGACTGAGGCTGTGCCCAGTCCTGACACATGACACAGCAGCTGAGGAATTTGTATTAGAAAGTGCAGAGCTTAGGGTGAACCCCGACTCTACCACCACCTAGCTGTGTGTGGGCAGGTAACCTAGTCTCCTTGTGCCTCAGTTTCCTTGGCTATGATTTGGACCTCTGGCAATAATAATCTAATACTTCTGGTGTAGTTAAGTGATTAGTAGATACTAAATTCTCGATTTGTGCTAATTTTTTATTGTTGTGTATGTGTGTGTGTGTGTGTGTGTGTGTGTGCATATACAACTTCCTACTCCTGCAACCTCCATGACAGAAATCACATGGATGGTTCATGTGGCTGGCTGGGTGGCTCAACTGGTTGGAGCATCGTCCCATACACTGAAAGGTTGTAGGTTCAAACCCTGGGCAGGGTGCATACAGGAGACAACTGATTGTTTCTCTCTCTCTCCTCTTACACACACACATGTGTGTATCACAATGGACAACTGTGGTCCTGCAGTAATTTCAGGGTCTGGAACACACTGGCCTAACCTGCGGAGGTTGGGTGGCAGCCTCCCCTGCCCAGGGATATTGGGGCCCAGCTGTGGGACAGTTGAGCCAGGGCTGCCACAGGAGGACTCAAGCTAACAACTAATGCAAGTCTTGACTAATTCCTCAGAAGCTGGCCAATCCCAGTGGATCTGTAAGGTGTCCTGGGCCCCCCTCATCTTTGGAAGGACTTGGCAGGTGCTGATAGACCTTCATGGCTTTGCCCTCCTGGAGCCCTAGGTCAAGAATCCAGAAGAAAAGACTGAGGCCCAAAGAGAAGAGAAAGGAATGGGGAGAGGGGGAGAAAATGTGAAGACAGTGTGCACCCCCTGCTCTGGGTGTCTTTGCTGCTGATTTCCAGGTCTGACATATACACATTCCTGCTGGCAGTGAGAAAGGGGAGAGGCTGGACCAGCTTGCCAGAGCCTGGACCCCAGTGCAAGGCCTCAGTCTGCTGGTGTGAATAGTTGTTCCAGTAGCTGCCGGCCATTGAAACAGCCAGGACCCCTCCAGAAGGGACTTGGCCTCCTTCCCCACAGGTGCCCTACTGAAGCACAAATCAAGCCAGTCCACCTTGCCTCCCTCCACCTTCCCACCTGCATGTGAGCTCCAGGAGAGCAAGGCCCCTAGCCCCTGGCCCACTCCCTCACAATGATCATCCCTACCTCCATTCTATTTTCATCAGCCCAGGTCCTTCCAGTTCAGGGGTCACCTGAGGAGTCTCCCCACTCCCATGAAGTCACCCACACTCCTGCTCTGGCCACTTTTATGCTGAATGACCCAGCAGCTTTCAAGTCCTTCATCTAAACAGGGGTGTCCAATGTGTGGCCCGCAGGCTGCATACAGCCCAGGATGGCTGTGAATGTGGCCCAACACAAAATCATAAATTTACTTAAAACATTATGAGATTTTTGTGTATGTGATTACATGTCATAATGTATTCAATGTGTGGCCCAAAATAACTCTTCTTCTTCCGGCGTGGTGCAGAGAGGCCAAAAGCCTGGGCACCCCGACCCCTGTAAGCAGCATTGCTGACAATGCAGCAGTGGCCCTGCAGCCACAAGTCCCTGGAGCACGTGCCGTGTCACAGGCCTGTGTGACAAGGAAAACCAAACAGTGGTGTGGGGTGGCCAAAGAAGGAACAAGAGAGGCTGAAGACGTGGAGAGTAGAAACTTGGTGGGGCTCCCCTCTCCTCCAGGGGTGCTATGATGGCATGAAGGCAGAGGGGTGCCGGCCCTGGAAGATGATGGGGAGCAGCTGTTTGGAAAGTGATAGAGCAGAGAGAGGAGGTGCTGACTTTTAGTTGGAGCACCCAGCCAACCCATGGCGTGTTAGCAGCCTCAGAGTTGGCATTGGTTTCTTCCATTGTTCAAGCAAAGAAACTGAGTTTCAGCCAGTTACCAAATCTGTCTAAAGTCCCACAACTAAACAAAGGACAAATATGGAGAGCACTGCATATCTTCCAAGATGTATTGGCTGCACACACTCACTGGCTGTCAGACTGTGAGACACTCTGCAGGTCCCAAGGGGGTGTCAGGAGTAAAAGAGGACAGCCCTCACTTCTACTGGGGCTGGGTTTCCTGGGTCACAGATCAGGGGTTGGGGGGGGCTAGATGCAAGCACACCATCACTGTGGCCTCAAAGATGCTATAGACTCAGGGACACTTGCCAGCTAACTCCTGGAGGCCACACCTGAGGTTCCAGAACTGGAGGAAGATGGCCCAGGTGTGGATAAAGTTGGCCAGCAGCTGCCAGGCATGTGTCCCATTCCTGAAAGTTCAGAACTTTGTGTTTGTTCCTCTGTTTTGTGGACCTGGCATTCCAAGCCAAGGGAAGTGGGAGAAAGGTTGGGCCAGGAATGTAAAAATGCATGTGAGAGTTTTTATAGATTTCCCTTTGTTTGTAGATAGTCACTATATCCCAGCGGATCCCCAGTACACTATGTGGCTCTATTTCTGGCTCTAAAACAATGTGAACCAGAGAAGCTGCTTCCTCTGGGACCCTGAGGCTCCTGGAGGCCTTGCAAAGCCAGTAAAGTGGTGAACAGTGCTGCCTGGTAAAATTAGAAGCAGCTCTCACGTCCTGTTGCAGTTTAAAAGAAGCCAGGCACTGGGCTTGGTAAGAACCAGAGAAAAGATAACTGAGGCACTGACAGACCTGGTGCCAGCTCCCCTGTGTCACCCCAGCATCTCTGTTTCCCTCTGCAGGTGGCCTTGCTGCTGAAGAGATGGCAGGCTTCCCAGTCTCCCTGGACTCCTTTCGGAAGGTACCCCGGCCCAGCGGTCTCTTGTTCCACATCCTCATCCTCCTCCTCCAGCCTGGGGAGCTGAACTCAGGTAGTGCATCCCATCTGCAGCCCAGCTGCCCAGGATGTGAGCACATCAGCATCTGTCAACACCTCCCACAGGTGCTCACAGGGCAGACACAGTGTAGCCGTGCCAGATGCTAGTATTTAAAGAGATTTCCATCCCAGTGGTGCCCCTGGCCAGTGCTCCTCCACCATCTCAGCCACCATTCCCACATACCCCTGCCACCCCACAGGTCTCAAGCATGGCAGGAGTGGAACAAGAGGATGCCCAGAAACTCTTACCAGTCTGTGCTTAGGCTGAACCAGTTGGAAATACTCATAAATCCACCTGTGCAGTGGCATATGATCAGGCTGCGAGAGAAGTATACCTGAAGATTTGGGAGCATAGCTAAGAGTCATTTGGTTTTTTTCCAGAAAGCCAAGAAGAGCCCTTGATAGCAGGAATTGTTTGAGCAGAGCTTTGTGGGATCCATATTCTTTAGACAGATGACAGATAGAGGGTGAACTGAGACAGGACACACCCAGGGAGAGGGCCAAGCATCAGGTGAGGGGGAGAAAAGCTAGAGAGGGAAGCTGATTGGAAGGGTGTTGGGTCTTCACCCAGTGGCAAGAAGGGGTCTCAAATGCAGTGGATGAAGAAAGGCACTGCCCTGCTCCCCCGCAAAGTGAGAGTGGGAGGGATCCATGAAGGGAGAGCTCAGGGTGAGGTTTTAGTCGAGCTTGGAGGGCACATAGTTTTTAGCTCAGCTTCAAAAACAGGAAAGGAGGTGCACAGAAGCCAGAGTGACGAGTGCAGTGCACTGGGTGGCAGGACCCAGAGCACTGGGGCACTACAGTGGTAACTGCAACTTTCACGGAGATCGCAGAAAACAGACTAGCTTGGGGGCTGCAGGGACCAGATGGGGACACCATCAAAGAGGACAATCAAATGACAGATTCGGGTGAATCAAAATCTGCAAGGTAGGATTTGACCTTTAGAATAAAAAAAAAAAAAGCAAGGAACCCCATGGATCATTTTATTTTATTTTTTAATATTTTTATTTTAATTGTTGTTGCAGTACAATTTTCTATCTTTTACTCCAATCCCAACCCACCCACCCAGCCCTCCCCTCCTCCCTCCCATTTCCACCCACCCCTAGTTTTTATCCATGTGTCCTTTATACTTCTTCCTGTAAACCCTTCCCCTTTTCCCCTGAAATTCCCTCTCCTCTCCCCTCTGAACACTGTCAGATCATTCTCTATTTCAGTGTCTTTGGCTATATTTCGCTTCTTTCTCTGCCTTGTTGTTTAGGTTCCTGTTAAAGGTGAGATCATATGGTATTTGTCTTTCACTGCATGGCTTATTTCGCTTAGCATAATGCTTTCCAGTTGCATCCATGCTGTTGCAAAGGGTAGGAGCTCCTTCTTCCTTTCTGCTGCATAGAATTCCATTGTGTAAATGTACCATAGTTTTTTTTATCCACTCATTTATTGATGGCCACCTAGGTTGCTTCCAACACTTGGCTATTGTAAATTGTGCTGCTATGAACATTGGGGTGCATAGTTTCTTTTGGATTGGTGTTTCAGGGTTCTTAGGATATAATCCTAGTAGTGGAATTGCTGGGTCAAAAGGCAGATCCATTTTTAGTTTTTTGAGAAAATTCCATACTGTTTTCCATAGTGGTTGTACCAGTCTGCAATCCCACCAACAGTGCACTAGGGTCCCCTTTTCTCCACAACCTCTCCAACACTTGTTTGTTGCTTTGTTTATTATGGCCATTCTGACAGGTGTGAAGTGGTATCTCATTGTGGTTTTAATTTGCACCTCTCTTATAGCTAGCGATACTCAGCATCTTTTCATGTGTCTCTGGATCCTCTGTATGTCCTCCTTGGAGAAGTGTCTGTTCAAGTCCTTTGCCCATTTTTTAATTGGGTTGCTTGTCTTCTTAGAGTGGAGTTATGTAAGTTCTTTATATATTTTGGAGATTAAACCCTTGTCTGAGATACCATTGGCAAATATGTTTTCCCACACAGTTGGTTCTCTTTTTATTTTAATACTGTTTTCTTTAGCCATGCAGAAAGTTTTTATTTTGATGAGATCCCATTTGTTTATTCTTTCTTTTATGTCCCTTGATCTGGGGGACGTATCAGTGAAAAAGTTTCTGCGTGAAATATCTGAGATTTTCCTGCCTGTGTTCTCCTCTAGGACTTTAATGGTGACATGGCTTATATTTAAGTCTTTTATCCACCTTGAATTTATTTTTGTATATGATGTAAGTTGTTGCTTGAGTTTCACTTTTTTGCACGTAGGTGTCCAGTTCTCCCAACACCATTTGTTGAAGAGACTGTGTTTCACTCCATTTTATGTTGCTGCCCCCTTTGCCAAATATGAATTGGCCATAGAGACTTGGGCTTATTTCTGGGCTCTCTGTTCTGTTCCATTGGTCCATATGTCTGTTCTTATGCCAGTACCAGGCTGTTTTGATTACAGTGGCCTTGTAATACAGTTTGATATCAGGTATTGTGATCCCTCCTACTTTGCTTTTCTTTCTCAAAATTGCAGTAGCTATTTGGGGTCTTTTATGGTTCCATATAAAGTTTTGAAATGTTTGTTCTATGTCTGTGAAATATGCCAATGGTACTTTAATAGCTATTGCATTGAATCTGTAAATTGCTTTGGGTAGTATGGACTTTTTGATAATGTTAATTCTTCCAATCCATGAACATGGTATATGTTTCCATTTGTTTGTGTCTTCCTTGATTTCTTTCTTCAGTGCTGTGTAGTTTTCTGTATACAGGTCTTTTACTTCCTTGGTTAGATTTATTCCTAGGTATTTTATTTTTCTTTTTGCTATATCAAATGGGATTTTTTTTCCTGATTTCTGCTTCTGTTGTTTCATTGTTGGTATACAAAAATGCCTTTGATTTCTGGATATCGACTTTGTATCCTGCTGTTTTGCCAAATTCATTTATTAGGTCAAGCAATTTTTTGGTAGAATGTATAGGATTTTCTCTGTATACTCTCATGTTATCTGCAAACAATGACAGTTTTGTTTCCTCCTTTCCAATTTGGATGCCTTTTATTTCCTTTTTTTGTCTGATCACTGTGGTTAAAACTTCCAATAGTATATTGAATAAAAGTGGTGAAAGTGGACAACCTTGTCTTGTTCCTGATCTTAGAGATAAAGATTTTAGTTCTTGCCCATTGAGTATGATGTTGGCTGTAGGTTTCTCATATACGGCCTTTATTATGTTGAGGAACGCTCCCTCTATTACCACTTTGCTAAGTGTTTTTATCATAAATGGGTGCTGTACTTTATCAAATGCTTTTTCCACATCTATTGATATGATCATGTGATTTTTGTCTTTGCTTTTGTTTATGTGATGTATTACATTTACTGATTTGTGAATATTGAACCATCCTTGCATCCCTGGGATGAATCCCACTTGGTCATGGTGTATGATCTTTTTAATGTATTGTTGGATGCAGTTTGCCAATATTTTGTTGAGGATTTTAGTGTCTATGTTCATCAGTGATATTGGCCTGAAGTTTTCTTTCTTTGTTGTGTCTTTATCTGGTTTTGGGATTAGGATGATGCTAGCTTCATAAAAAGAATTTGGGAGTCTTCCATCATTCTGGATTTTTTGGAATAGTCTGTGGAATATAGGGGTTAGCTCTTCCTTAAATACTTTGTAGAATTCTCCTGTGAAATCATCCAGACCCGGACTTTTGTGTGTCGGGAGTTTTTTGATTACTGCTTCAATTTCATCTGCTGTTATTGGTCTGTTTAGGCTTTCTGCTTCTTTTTTATTGAGTTTTGGAAGATTATATTTTTCTAGAAATTTGTCCATTTCACCTAGGTTTTCAAATTTCTTGGCATACAGTTCTTCATAGTAATTTCTTACAATCCTTTGTATTTCTGTGGTGTCAGTTGTAATCTCTCCTCTTTCATTTCTGATTGTGTTTATTTGGATCCTTTCTCTTTTTTTCTTGATAAGCCTGCTTAAAGGCTTGTTGATTTTGTTTATCTTTTCAAAGAACCAGCTCCTGGATTCATTGATCCTTAGAATTGTGCTTTTAGTCTCTATATCATTTAATTCTGCTCTGATCTTGGTTATTTCCTTCCTTCTGCTTGGTCTGGGCTGTCTTTGTTATTGTTCCTCAAGTTCTTGTAGATGTAGGGTTAGGTTGTTTGCTTGAAATGTTTCTATCTTTTTTAGGTAGGTCTGTATTGCTATGAACTTCCTTCTCAGGACTGCCTTGGCTGTGTCCCATAAGTTTTGGGTTGTTGTGAGTTCATTTTCATTTGTTCCCAGAAACTTTTGGATTTCTTCCTTTATTTCATTCTTGACCCACTCATTATTTAATAGCATGCTACTCAATCTCCATGATTTTCAGTGTTTCAGGTTTCTTCCCTTGGGGTTGGTTTCTAGTTTCAGTCCTTTGTGGTCAGAGAAAATGCTCGATATAATTTCAATTTTCTTGAATTTGTTGAGGCTTGCATTGTGTCCTATCATGTGGTCTATCTTTGAAAATGTTCCATGTGTGTTTGAAAAAAAATGTGCATTTTGCAGCCCTGGCTGGCGTAGCTCAGTGGATTGAGCGCGGGCTGCGAATCAGGTATCGCAGGTTCGATTCCCAGTCAGGGCACATGCCTAGGTTGCAGGCCATGTCCCCCAGCAACTGCACATTGATGTTTCTCTATTTCTCTCTCTCTCTCTCTCTCCCCCTTCCCTCTCTAAAAATAAATAAATGAAATTTAAAAAAAAAAAAGCTATAAAAAAAAATGTGCATTTTGCTTCTTTGGGATGAAGGGCTCTACATATATCAGCTAAGTCCATTTCCTCTGGGGCATTATTCAATGCCACAATATCTTTGTTGATATTTTGTTTGGAAGATCTGTCCATTTTTGACAGTGGGGTGTTAAAATCCCCTACTATAATTGTGTTGCTGTCAATATCTTTCTTGAAGTCCTCTAAGGTTTTCTTTATGTATTTGGGTGCTCCTGTGTTGGGTGCATATATATTTACAATGTTTAAGTCTTCTTGGTAGATTCTTCCCTTGAGTATTATGAAATGACCTTTTGGGTCTCTTTTTATGGCCCTTTTTTTGAAGTCTATTTTATCTGATATGAGTATTGCTACCCCAGCTTTTTTTTTCCTGTCCATCTGCTTGGAAAATTTGTTTCCAGCCCTTCACTCTTAGCCTGTGTATATCTTTTGTCCTGAGGTGGGTCTCTCGTAGACAATATATGTGTGGGTCATGCTTTCTTATCTATTCAGCTATTCTATGTCTTTTGATTGGAGCATTTAATCCATTTACATTTAAGGTTATTACTGATAGGTACTTATTCATTGCCATTTTTGTACCTGTGTTCCTCTCTCTCTCTCTTTTCCTTCTTTTCCTTAAAGCAGGCCCTTTAGCACCTCTTGCAGAGCTGGTTTGGTGGAGGTGTATTCTTTTAGACTTCTTTTATCTGGGGAGCTTCTTATTTGGCCTTGTATCTTAATTGAGAGCTTTGCTGGGTAAAGTAGCCTTGGTTGGAGACCTCTGGTTCTCATTACTTGGAATATTTCTTGCCATTCTCTTCTGGCTTGGAGTGTTTCCATTAAGAAGTCAGCTGATAGCCTTATTGGGGCTCCCTTGTATGTTACTTCCTGTTTCTCCCTTGCTGCTTTTAAGATTCTCTCTTTGTCTTGGTATTTTGCCATTTTAATTATGATATGTCTTGAAGTGACCCTCTTTGGGTTCCTCTTGATTGGAACTCTCTGTGTTTCCCAGATTTCTGTGACTTTTTCTCTCATCAAATTAGGGAAGTTTTCCATCATTACTTTTTCAAATAGGTTTTCTATCCCTTGCTCTTCCTCTTCTCCTTCTGGTATTCCTATTATTCAGATATTATTATGTTTCATATTGTCTTGCATTTCTCTTAATCCCTCTTCATTCTTTTTGAGCCTCTTTTCCTTTTGTTGCTCCTTCTGGGTGATTTCTTCTACTTTGTCCTCTAGCTCGCTGATCTGATCTTCTGCTTCATCAATCCTGCTTTTCATTCCTTCTACTGTGTTCTTCAGTTCATAAATTGTGTTCTTCATTTCCTCTTGGCCCTTGTTGATAGTTTCTAATTCCTTTTTCATGTTGATATAGTTTGCAGTGAGCTCATTGTAGCTTCCCTGTAATTTCTGGTAGCTCATTGTGAGCTCATTGAGCTTCCTCATAACCATTGCTTTGAACTCAATATCTGATAGTTGAGTTACCTCTATTTCATTTAGCATTCTTTCTGAGGCTTCCTCCTTTCCTTTCATTTGGGGATTGTTTCTTAGTCTTCCCATTGTTTGTGAGACTCTTCTTGTTAGCCTCAGCTTCTTAAATTGATCTGTTCTGGCTCCCTGGGTTTGTGGTGTGAACTTCTGTGGTAGAATACCAGTGAGTTTCAGTGGTGCAGTTTCCTTGATCTCCTGAGCTCACTGGTCTTGGGCTGTCATTTAAGTAGGCTCTGTGCTTGTCTTTGGATTTTGATTGTTGTTGGGTCTTTCTTTGGTGGTTTCTTCCCATCAGCTGGTTAAATGAGGGTCACTCTGTCCACCACCTCTTGTATTTCGTTGTGCTGGTGAGGGCAGGTTTTGTTGAAGCTGGTTCTTCTGTGTGTATAAGGTTTTGAGGATTCTCTCTTACTCTTGTTCAGTTGTTTGTACTGGGCACTGTCTCTACTGTTTAGTTGTATTTCCAGATAGGTCCTGGATTGAGGTTTGTGTGGTTTCCACTCCCTCCTTCACCTTCTTCTGTTGTTATCTGTTAGTGGTTCCTTTGTTGTTGGGTTTCCTCTTCCAGTGGGTATCCTGGTGTTCACCACTTCTACCTACATTTCTTTGTGATCCGTTGGAGGGGGGAGGCAAAATGGTTTAAGACAGCAAGAGAGTATTCTATGATATTTACAGTAGCAGCCAGAAAAGAAGAGATAGGAGATCATTTGGCTATGTATAGTATTGACAGTGATTTTCCACCCAGCTAGCTGATTTTTAGAAAGGATGGGAAGGAGATAAGACTCTTGTTGTGGAAGGAAGAATTGTGAGTTGGATCTAGAAAGCAGCAAGGTTGTGGGAGGTCAGATTCTGAGGTAAGGTGAGAGTAAAGAATAGTAAATAGATGTAGTGTGTGAGACCACTACAGTAATAGAGTTCAGGAAATTTTTAAGTGGGCTAAGATCTGGGAGGGGTGTTGTGAAGTATTTACAATTGTATGGAACAGCAATTATTCACCATAATATTAGAGCAACAATCATATGACAGAATCTATAAGATCTAGATAACAAGAATAGGGAGTATAGAACCTTGAGTAGTGTGCTAATGGGACACAGGTGAGGTGAAGGACACTACATTAGCAACACACTATAAAAGAGATATCAGGGGAAACCTGTTATCTCTTTTACAAAGAGGAATACAAAAATACTATTAAAAATGTAAGAATAATAGAAAAATAATAATAATACAAATATGCAATAACTTGCAGGTTCTCTAATAGCAGAGTGAAATTTGTCTCACTGTCACAGCTGTTGTGATTCCCCTTCTTTGGGTTCAACTCTGATCTTTTCACAGATACAGGTTTTTGTCTCACTTGTAGGTATTTAAAAAATAAAAATAAAAAAGGCAGACGAAGGGAGGAAGAAGAGATAAAATTGGAGGAAAGAAAGGAGGAAGGAATAAAACAAGAAAGCAGAAGAGGAAAAACTAATTAAAAGAGAATAAAAATAATAAAAATTTAAAAATTAAGAATTGTTTAAAAAAATAGAATAAAATTAAAAAGTATCTTGGTTTCAAAGTGGGCAACTGGTTTTTCTGGTCTTGCTGGCTGGGGCAGGCTGAGGGGTAATTGGTATGGCTTTTCTTCCTTCAGAATCTGCACTCGGTGCACACTGTCTGGGGAGCTATCGTGGCTCCTGGGCCCTGGGCCCTGGATGTGGGAATCAGGTCTTTCTGCAGGGTTAGCGCTGTGGACTGGAGTGCAGCGATGCGCTCCCACGGGCGAGCGAGCTCGCGTGCGCCCTCGGCCAACCGCCTCATTCTTCCCAGCGCTATGTGGGTACACAGCGTCTTCCACACAAGCACAACCTTCCGCGCAACCTCAGGATCACTGCCCAGCTGAGTGGCAGGGAGGCTGAGATTGCTGTAGGAGAATTCCCCAAACAGTGTCTGCCTTTTCACTCTTTCCTCTTGAGAAATTCCTCCTATTCAAGCCTACAGCTCCACACCACGGCCTGGCTTCTCCCACAGCCCAACTCTCCAGCCAGACCAGTGACCGTGGGGGTCAGGGCCTGTTGTGCGACCCAACCCCACCGGTGTCCACAGACTCTGAGGGTGCTCACAGCCCTTGTGTGTTTGCTAGCAACTGGGTTCCTCTCAGTGCCACTCAGACCATGTTTGGCTGGGGAGGGAGCAGTTGTCCTGACTCTCTCCCAAGGACTCTGTGGCAAACCCAGCAACAGGCGCTGTGTGTGGGGCTTCAGCCCCCTGACCCCACGCTGGTCCCTGGGACCCTACTGTGTTGCAGCACTGCTCTCATCGACTGGTTTTTCGGTTCCGCCACAATCCTTGGCCCCCTAATTTTCGCATAGGCTGAGGTGTGTTGGTTGGTTGCCCTTCCACTCCGTAGATCGGCCAGGATTCTCTGCCCTGTGCAGAGGGAAGCCAAATCTGCTCCTTCCTACTCTGACGCCATTTTCCTCACTCCCCATGGATTATTTTAAAACCGCTTGTTGTTATGGAAGCTGTGAACATGTACACTATAAAAAAAAACAAAACAGGAAAATCAGACAAAGTGACAAAGAAAACATCTATTCCCATTATGCAGAAATTACCATTTCATTTCTCTCGTGACAATTATTTGTTCAAGACACCCAACAGGCTCAGGCTGCCCTGTAAGTGCCTCGCCTTCTTCATTTGAAGGGCTTGCTGTATAGATTTCTGAGCTGCAAAGAGGCAGGATAAAAATCTTCATTGGAGAACTGATTTTGGCCATTATTCTGGCTTCTCATCCCAGAGGAGCGCCAGGTGATTGGCCCCGAGGCATCCGTCCTGGCACACGTCGGGGAGGAGGTGGAGTTCCCGTGCCACCTGTCCCGTTACCAGAGCGCAGAGCACATGGAGATCCGCTGGTTCCGGAGCCAGGTCTCGGAGGTGGTGTACCTGTACCAGGAGCGGCAGGAGCTCCCCGGGCAGCAGATGGAGCAGTTCCGGAACAGGACCGAACTCGTCAAGGACCACATCGCGGAAGGCGCCGTGATCCTGCGCCTCCACCGCGTGATCCCTGCTGACCAGGGCCCCTATGGATGCCGCTTCCTCTCCAACAGCTTCTCTGGGGAAGCTGTTTGGGAACTGGAGGTAGCAGGTGCGTGGCCTAGTGGAACGCCAGTGGGGCGGTGGGGTGCGGGCACACGCAGGAAAGGATCCATTTGGATAAAGCTGCCTTGCTCCAGAGAAGATAGGGAAGCCCAGACAACAGGAGAATAGCTCTGCTTAAAAAAAAAAAAAAAAAAATTAAAAAGAAAGATCCATTAGAAAATTTAAAAGTTGTTCGTGAAAAAAGATACACAAAGGGCCATTAAACATATGGAAAGATGATCAATTTTGCTCATAATGGGGAAAGCCGGTAAAGTCACAGGGGCATGCAATGCTTTACCTCTCAGACTGGAAAAATTTAAAAATTTGACCCCACACTCTTGGCGAGGCTGTAGTGAAGCAACCCACCTGCCTTGCACCATGCTGCCAAGTTCAAAGTTAAAATGCTCCAGTGCCTGGGAATTTTGCGATGACAGTATTGCCTATGTGTCTACCTTTTGAACACCAATCCCCCCTCTAGGAGTTTACCTTAAAGGTACACCTCCCCCAGCTAAATGTGGAAAAGGCATATGTATATGTTTAAGCTTTGTAGCATTATTTGTCATTGCAAATAGCAGAAACAACCTAAATGAGCAAGTGCGGGTGCTGACCAAGTACAGCCCACCACATGCCGAGCGATCCATACCATGCAGTGAAAACAGGAGGAGAAGCTCCATGAAGGGGTGTGGAGTGATTTCTAGGTTGTTGCTAAGAGAAAAGAAGTGAGATGCATAAGACCATCTGTAGTTTATAAACTTCTGTGTAAGAAGGAAGGAGAAACATGAAGGAAACATGGAGAGGATAAACTAGGAACTCATGAAAATAGTGACCTAAGGGAGGGGGTGCAATGGGATGGGAAGGATGAGAAAGGCCTGGGGCTTTCCTGACAAACCTTTTTTTACAATAGTGGCATTTAAACTATATCAATGTTTTGCATATTTAAAACATAAAGCCAGCACCTTGAGGATGTAACGATAAAGGAGTGCATATATCACGAGCATTGTACTCAAGCTCTGGTGGGATTCAGGAGAGGGAGAGAACAGTCTGTTGAAATTTGGGGAGAAATTATTATTCATTCTCCAGGACTGTCCCTTGCATAATATGACCAAGTGTCAGTAGCCCTTTTGAGTCAAATGGACCCCCCTCCATATTTCCAAATGTTCCTCAGGGCTAGTACTGTCCCCACATGCCACCACTGATTCTGACTGTCATTTACGGGCCACAGGTGGGGGCTATGAGCCCACAAGTATGTTAAGAGAGTCACAGTTCATGATTCCTTATGGCGACTGCAAATGATGAGTTTGGCCCCCAACTTCTGGGAAGGAGCCTAATTTTTCCCCCTCCTCCTGCCTCTCTCCCAGGGATGGGATCAGACCCTCACATCTCCCTTGAGGGCTTCAAGAAAGGAGGCATTCAGATGCGTTGCAGCTCCAGTGGCTGGTACCCCAAGCCCCAGGCTCAGTGGAGAAACCACCAGGGACAGTGCCTGCCTCCTGAGTCCGAAGCCATCACCCAGGATGCCCAGGGCCTGTTCAGTCTGGAAACATCAGTGGTTGTCCAAGAGGGGGCCCACAGCAATGTGTCCTGCTCCATCCAGAACCCCCTCCTCTTCCAGAAGAAAGAGTTCGTGGTCCAAATAGCAGGTCAGTGGGTGCTGGCTCACCTTCATCTTCCTAATCATCACAATTCCCATGTCCATTGTCCCAACAGCCATCTCTAAGGACACAATGGTACAGGGCCTGGCTGTGTACAGCAGGGGTGTCAAATTCATTGCCTCTGGGGGCCACATCAGCCTTTTGGTTGCCTTCAAAGGGCCAAATTTAATTTTAGGACTGTTCACTACTCCTTAACTAGGGGCAAGGAAGAGTGATAAGACCTGGTGGGGTGTGTATATAGATTTAAAAGTGGTGGATCAGAGAAGAAGTCAGTCAGGCAAGAGATGGAGGTGAGGTTATTTTCTAACATCAAAGTCTTTTCATGAGGCACCCACCAAAATGTTTAATGTTCACAACTCTAACCGTTTTAAGTCCTGAGGACAAACCTAACCTATGGGCCACGTCCCACGTAGGTCCAAATTAATACTTACATTACAGTCACAGAAAGGAATCTCACCCTTATAAGTAATAACTTGTCTTCAGGTAGGAGGACTTGACAGCACACATAGTTCATTCAAAATATAGCTGGTAATTGGGGTAGCCATCTGGGTTAGCTAATTCTCTTTCTCCAAAGGAAAGATAAAACATTGCATATCTTTTTGATAAGAATGTAGTTACACCCTGGCTGGTGTGTCTCTATGGAGTGAGCACCAGCCTGTGAACCAACTGGTTACCGGTTTGATTCCCATCAGGGCACATGCCTGGGTTGTGGGCCAGGTCTTTGGTTGGGGGTGTGCAAGAGGAGAAAAACAAAAAAGAATGCAGTTACAACTTGGAGCCAGGTACCTCAGTTAAAACCCCAGGACACAGAGATGGAGGTACTTTCTCCAGGATGTTTACATTTCAAGGAGACAGCTCTGAGCTCCTGAAGAGAAACATTCCTGAGCTGCAAAGCTGACAAGAGGCTTATTTAGCTTTCCAAAGGATCTGCATACATCGGGACAGGATAGAAAAAAGATTTACTAGTTTCTCTAAGGAAATGGTTCAAGAAAGGGAAAATCTCTCTTTTTGCATCAGGGAAATTCCAATTTTTTTTTCTTTTTAGATTTGTGTTCATCCTTTATAAAGGGTGTGAAGCACATGGATATCTGTTGGGGGCATTCAGGTCTAGGGGACAGCAAGTGCAAGGACCTGAGATGGGAACGTGTGTGGTTACTGGAGGAGCAGGAGGTGGGAAAGGAGGGAACAGGGACAAGATCAAGGGTAGCTGATCAGAGTAGCATCAGACCCTGAGTCTTTGCTCTCAGCCCCTAGGTCAATGCTTAGCTAACTGTATATGGTGAAGGACCAATCTGTTGTGGACCAATAGTTTTGTACCAGACAATAAAAATGCATGGCTAGGAAATTTTTCTTTAAAAAACACAAGAGCACATAGAGCTAAGTGAAATAAGCCAGACACAAAAGAACAAATATTGTACAATTCCACTTTTATAAGGTACCTAGTGTAGTCAATTCACAGAGATGGAAGGTAGAAGAGAGGTTCCCAGGGGCTGGGAGGAGGGGAAACGGGGAGATTGTGTTTAATGGGAACAGATTCCAGCTGGGGAAGGTGAAAACAGGTCTGGTGGCGATCGTCGCACAACGTGAACACCCTTAATGCCACTGAACAGGACACTTAAAAATGGTTAAGAGGGTGCATCTTACACTATGTATATTTAACAACAATAAAAAGAAAAAATATTTTAAAAGACCACTGAGATAAAAGCATCAATTTTTTGTATACTTTCCTTCAACAGACGTGAAATTGCTCTATTAAATTGCCACGCGTGTTTCTAAGGGGTTGTTCTCAATGTGCGCCTGTTGACCGCCCTCAGAGGCCTCCCCTAGGGAACCCGGGGAGGAAGGAAGGCTCTGTCAGTCCGCCCCCACGCGGCTTTGCTATCAATTCTTCCAAAGGTGTGAGAAGCAGAAGCCAGATGTCTGCAAGGAGCGGGAGAGTTCTGTGAACTCGCGGGGTTTCCGATATCCACAAAACACCTTGCATCCAGATGCAAGGCAAGAGTGGAAAGAAACAGAGGCAAATCAAGGCCACCGTCACAGCAATTGGAAACGCCCCTTCTTTCCATCCTTGTTTACAGCGCTTTCCCTTCGCAGGGAGCTAGTGCAAGTCACCGGCCTTCCCGGGATCCTCCCACATCCAAGCGCTCTGAAGATGCTGTCACGCCCATTTGACAGACGACCCTGTGGGGCCCAAGGCGCTTAAGTCACCAGCCCGTGGTTCCTAGGGTTTGCCAGCACCCGAGATCCGGGAGCGTCTGCACCTGAGTGTTCTAGGCGCCTAAATCCAGACAACTCCCTCTGGATGTTTTCCAGATGCTTTTCTACTCGGGCCCTTCCCGTGGAAGACAGCTTTCCTCAGGACTCTGGTGGGCAGCCTGACGCTGCTGCTGGCCCTGCTCACTACGCTGGCGCTGTGTTGCTTCCACAGGCGGCGGTCCCAAGGTACCGGCCTGCGGGGTGGTGGTCGGGCGCTGGCTGGCATGAGGAGAAGGCGCGGGTGGGGCCCGTGGGGTGGGGGTGGTGTGCACCCAGTCTGCCCCTTTCCTTTTCCCTTTCAGAAAAGCTGAAGAAGCAGGCGGACAAGGACAAAGGTGAGCGGGGAGAGTGGCGTGCCCTCCGCCCCCACCTTTGCCCAGCAGAAGGGGGCCTGGGGCAAAGAGGGAAGGAGGCAGACCCCAGCACTGGGGAGCTGGGCAGACGGACGAGTGGCGAGGTTTGCGCTCCTGCCTCCTGGCCTCGGAGCCCGCTCCTCCTGCGTCCCGCCCAGCCAGGTCCCAGAACGCACGGGGACCAAGTCTGCGCGCTTTGGGGAAACGAGTCAGTGTTCTTTGATCGAGATTTTCCTCTTTTCTTCTTTTTTCTTTTTCTTCTCTAGGGAAACTCACTGCAGAACTGGGTACGTTCTGGGTGCCGCGCCCACAGCGCTGGCTGCGGGCTACAGTGGTAACGTGGAGCGCGCTTCGGAAGGAGGGGTCAGTGACTTTCGACACCTTTTGGAAAGCGATGTATGGCAGGATCTAATTTTTAATCCACCCCATTGAGCCTCCCACCTCCTCACTCCCAAACGGACTCTAGTGAAGCTACCAGGGAGGCCTGGCCTTAGACCCTTTGGACAGACCCTGAAGCCCCTTCCCTGCCAATGATACCATTCACTCACAATGTCCCCGTTAAACGTTGACTCCCACTGACTGGCTTGTCTTCCTAGGATGTCCTCTTTTTAATGCAAATACCACTGCGAAGGGTGGCACCTTGAACTTGCACAAAAGTGAGTGTAGCGTAAACACAGTATAGTCTAAGTTAGTGCATAGAGCTGCCTTTCCCAGCAGCATTTACCCTTTTAAAAGACATAGGGATGCATTTCTAGTAGCAAACTACCAGTGTCGGTGTCCCGCCAAGGGAAGTGATTAAGTGTGATGTCTTTCCAGTCCTTTAAACAATGCACTCACTCTAGGTGACCCTGAGGCTCAGGCAGGCTGTGCTTAGTGCCTGGACATACACAGGGAAGCTAGTGATTTCAGGTCAGAGGAGTAACAGCCCCTTCAAACCAGACCAAAGCCCTGGGGAGAGGGGCTCCTCAGTACCAAGCACTGCTCTCCCTACCTCCACCCCTGCCCCATGCCAGTTTCTGCCCTAGAGCAAATAGGATGAGGCTCTAGAATTTTGCCAATGGTGATGCAGAGCCTCAGGTGGGAGTGGGGTGAGCAGTGTTTTAGACTAGAGAGCATCTTCCCAGGGGCCTGCCTACCTGCCTTGGGGAGGTGGCTCCAGGCAGCCCAAGGCTGATGATATCTCTGTGTGTTCTGCTTGTAGGGAAACTGCAGGCAGAGCTTGGTAAGTGACCCCTCTTAGGACTATCTCTTCTTGCCCACCGTTTAGCAACTGGTTATCCATGTAAGTTCTTCTCATCTCCCAGCCAGGTATGATGGCCAAGCTAGAACCCTCCTGGCTCTGGGGGTGGCAGGAGAAAGGGGAGGGATGCAGGGGTGGGTGCAAATTGGGTAAGAGAGCAGGGAAGCTGCAGAAACCCAGTGTTCTAATTTTGTTTTCCCTTAATTGCTTCAGATTGGAGAAGGGCTGAAGGCCAGGCCGGTGAGTGGGGCCCGCTTCCCTCCCATTGTCCACTTTACCTCTCAGCAAACCAGTCACTGTCTCTGATTAACCAACCACATTCCATCCTGGTTTCTGCCACAGCCTCACTCAGCGTGAATTGATCTATGTCACTGGTAAAGGGTATATCTGAGTTTGCTTTTATAATGTTTCTATTGCCCTGAGGTATAAGCATACTGTAAACCCCTGGTGCCAGTCCTGGTGGCACATAAGAATCACCTAGGCTCCTGGTACCCACCCTCAAAGACTGGGGTGGGCCTGTTACCCTACACGTAAACATTTCTCCCTGTATCTCCCTCTATTCCCCCATTAAAGCAAGCAGTCTAACATCTGTCTTTATATGGATTCTTGCAAAATGTGATGTTCTGTGTTGTGCACATGCATTTTAGTTTATGTAAATTATTTTTACAATTTAAATATCTGGGGGTGTTCATGGCTTTTCTCACTCATTACTGTGTTTCAATCTCCATGCTGCTGCAGCGTGCACATCTGGCCTGTTTCTCCTTCTTGTTGTCGGGCCCTCCATTCAGCCAGCCCCCTCCTGGAGTGGGCAGCCAGCCCACCTCTAACTCCACACCCCACAAACAACACAAGAATGTTGCGTTTGGGCCGTGTGGAGATTTCTCTAGGATGTATATCTGGGAGGAGAGTGCAGGCCCACGGAGGTACGTCCCCAAATGGGACAGAGCGACCCCCAGAGGCAGTGCCATCATCCTGTCATTGGCAGTGTACAGAGGCCCCCAGTGCCCACATTCCATGTGAGCTCGCTTTCTGAGTTGGCCAGTGGGTGGGGAGCAGTGATTCTCACTGTTCTTTTAGTCTGCACACGCCTGAACACTAAGGAGTTTGGGCATCTCTTTTATGCTAGTTGGCCGTCGGAGATTCCTCTTCTGAACATTGCCTGCTCATGTCCCTTTGCCCAGTTTGCACATAGGGTTACCATCCTTTTCTTATTGATTCACAGGACTTATGTATGTATATGATCTTACTCATTGGTATTAAATGATATGAATTCCTTTTTCTATTCTGTCATCTGCCATTAGCTTGGTCCATGGTGCCTCTTATTGAAGTCTTCACTTTTGATAAAATCTAATTCATCACATTTTTTACCTCTGGCTTGTTCCTTTGCAGTTTTGTTGAAGCAGACCTTCCTCACATTTAAGTCATAAAGATTCTCTTACATTTTCTTCTCTTCACTTCATATGTGTAGGGTCTTTAATCCATCTGAATTTTGCCATTATATGTAGTGTTGAGTGATAATCCAGTGATTTTGTTCCATGAAGAGAGTTCATTTTCCCAATGCCATCTGCCACACCATCTGTGATTTCCCCATTGATGTGGTTGTCACCTTTAGTGTGTATTTGGTGCCCACATTCAGGTGGATCTGACGGCCACCTGTCACTTCACTGTTTCTACTACCATTGCTTTCATAGCACTTAAAGTACACCATTTCCACTTCCTTTTCAAAGTTAGTGAACCTTTTTAAAACATAAGTTTAGGGTAATTTTATGAAGTTCCTTTAAATAATCCAAACGTAGTTCTGTACAGGATTGCTTTGAATTTATAGCTAAATTTAGAAAGAATCAACATCTTTATAGAATTGAGGTTTTCTATGCAAGAGCTATATGTTTATGAAGTTCTACTGGTTATTCTTATGAAAAGAATATCCAGTTGAATATTCTTTTGAATATTCTTATGAAAAGAATTTTCAGTTGAAAATCCCTGCTATGAATCTGTGGAGCTCTGAACCGTCTTCTATTGCTTTTGCTCTTTTGTGATTTGGAGATGTCTCTGTTATAAAACAGAACGAGATGAAATGAAGCAGCAATCCACTCTGAAGGGCTCACGTGAAGAAAGGAGGCAAGACAGGGCATCTGGAGGCCATGTTAGGACAGGAGCCAGCCTCGGCTGGGCCTCCTGAGGACCGAGCTTGCCCGCCACACACTGAGGCTTTCTCTCCATCTCTCGGGGCACCCATGCTGCGTGTATTCATTCTCTTTGCCCCCACACTCTGATCTCCCACCGCTCCCAGCACAACTTCAGCCTGTGTGCAGCTTTGGTATAACCCAGCACTGACGCAGCCCCTTACTCAATCCTAAATTCCCGGGAAGATGCTGCGGTGGACCCACGCCAATCTGGACCTAAACCAGCTTTCATGGTGGGGCTGGGGTCATTCAGTGCTTCTCTGTCCCTCATGCATCTCAAGTCTCCCTCAAGTTCTTATGGTTACTGGCTCAGCTCTCTGAGTCTCTTTTTCTTTGTTTGGTTTCAGAGTGGAGAGTAGCCCAACAATATGCAGGTAACTGAAGCCAAAGAACGGACATGACTTGGATCAGCTGGGTCTTAAACAGAGGGAGGTGGAGAGATCTGAGATTGAAGGAAAGGTCTGTCCAAAGCCAAGTACGAGCCTGCACACACAAACACAGAGGTCCACTTGCACACATAGGACATGCCCCACACCTGCATGAACATATATGCACAATACATGCTTGTGTGAATATGTGTGACTGACTCACATATACATACATTGGTGTGCATACACATGCCCCCATAAGCATATAGATTTCTGGGTTTTACTGGATTTTTCCATCTGACAGGAAGGCTGTTTGCAGGAGCAGATGCCAGAGTTTGTAAGGAACCTTTCAGGTGGTCTGGCAGAAGGGATCCTTTGGGGTCGCATCTGTCAAAGGAGTGTGTTTTGGCAGCTGTGGGGATGGAGTACAGAGTACTGGACTAGATGATCTCAGAGGCCCCATTCAGTTTTAAAGTCCTAGAAGTGCTGTAAAACTGAGGCCCAGAGCTCACCTGATGCTCTTCACAAAGCCCTGGTGGTGAGTCCATCAGGGCTAGCACCAGCACTGGGCTCCTTCCTCTTGACCAGCAATTGAGGGCAATGAGCCTTCCTCCATCACCACGTGCCTTCCTTGTTTGCTATTTCTCCTCTCCATGGCACCCGGTGTAGTGACTTTCAGGCCACTTCAGTCCCAGGTGTTTCAGGTTGAGGGCGGGTGTGAATATTCCACCAATTGCTCCACTGACAGAAATAGACGTTGGCCTGTCCCAGGAAGTAGACAGGGAGCGCCCAAAACCGTCCTCGTGGGCACTAACCCAGTGCCTCTGCACAGTGAACGTGACCCTGGACCCAGCCTCGGCGCACCCCAGCCTGGAGGTCTCCCAGGATGGCAAGAGCGTGCTCTCCAGCGGAGCGCTGCCAGTTCCGGCAGAGTCGGGTGACCCACAGCGGTTCACGGAGCAGACGTGCGTGCTGAGCCGTGAGCGCTTCCAGGCTGGCCGTCACTACTGGGAGGTGGACGTGGGTCGGCGCAGCCGCTGGTTCCTGGGTGCCTGCCTGGAGGCGGTGGTGCGCACGGGCCCCGGGCTCCTGAGCCCGGCCACGGGCTACTGGGTGATGGGGCTGTGGAACGGCAGCGAGTACTTCATCCTAGAGCCGCAGCGCGTGGCGCTCTCCCTGCGCGTGCCACCCCGGCGCGTGGGCATCTTCCTGGACTACGAGGCCGGAAAGCTGGCCTTCTTCAACGTGACAGACAGCTCGCACATCTTCACCTTCACCGACACCTTCTCGGGGCCTCTCTGTGCGTACTTCAGACCCAGAGCCCCAGACGGCAGCGGACACGCGGATCCTCTCACTATCTGCCCATTGCCGGTTCGAGTGACACGCCTCCCGGAAGAGGATGATGGTGACACCTGGGCACAGCCCTACGAGCCCTCGGACCTCGCCCTGGGCCTGTGGTGAGGTGCTCTCGTGGCCGCAGGGCTGGGTCCTGGGCGGCTTCCTCTGGGGTGGAGGAAGCATCGCCAAAATGCCAGCAAAGGCGACGGATTCTGCACAGCAGAAGGGGACAGAGAGGAGGATTTAGCCTGTGGGGATGTGAATGTGTGTCTTTGTAATTTTCTTTTAAGAAAAAGAGGCAATTCCAAAGCTCGTCTGTGTGTATCATAGGACTGAACAAATGAGTAGGAAGATACTAATGCTGCTGGGACTCAGGGTGCTCACTGTGGAAGAGGACAGGACACTGGGAGGGGAAAGAAGGGGGAGACATGATTGGATTAAAGGTATCAGTTAATTTGCATATTTGTATGTTTTTGTATATATTTTCCAGTTCATGAGAAATGAATTCACCTTGGGCTCCTATCCCAGGTTTCAATGTCAATTCCCACTACCATGAACTTGGGGAACAGCTGATTCTGGGGCTGGGAGTGAGAAAGCCCAAACCTGCTCAGAAACTGATGGGAACACAGCAAGAGGCCATTGAAGCAAGGTTGAAGAGGCTCCACTGACCAGTTGTGGGACAATTAAAGAGAATAATGACAGGACTTGATCAACGAGGGGGAGAGCAAATAAATTTCACAGAGTGTGCCAAAAGGTTTCTCAGAGAAAGGAAATACAAAAAATACAGGGAAAATACAAGAAGGGGAAAGAAGAGAGTGAAAGAATGACTCTGAACTCATGGTTTTGACTCTGTAGAGACAGAAAACACACCTGTGGTCAGTGAGTGCATGGATGTGTGTGAGCTCACACACTGCTCCTGGCTCTGCTTTGAGGGCTTAGCAACAATAACACCCCAGCACATCCAGCTCTCTGAGCCTGTTTTTCATGCTATTTTCCACTAAAATGAACCAAGGCTCCTTGGAGAAATGATAGACTCTGGATCTGGGGAGAGATAACAGAAGACATGTGTGACATTATGAATATATATATATAATATATATATGCATGTGCATACATATGGTGCAGCACAAATAACATCCCTTTTTATTACATAATTTTTATTACAAAATCATAAGCATGTAATTCTGTAACATAACAATATCACACTCAAGCACACCATATGACATTTTAGGTGAAATGTTCAAATTAAAAGTATAAATTATTACACCCATATTAGTACCCTCCTCAAGCAGGCATTACTTCTGCATATTCCTGTATGTGAATCCATCCAGAAGGTATCCAGTCATGCACCGGGAAAAATAGAGATATTTATCGAAGGAGATATAAGATACAAGAAAAAATGTACACAGGACAATGATGCCTCAGTCCCCTTTAAAGTAGGTACCTTGGGACCTCACACAGTTCTCCCAGTCACCATCAGCTGCCTCATATTGCCTGAATCTCATCAATGGTCTGAAATCTCTTCCCTTTCAAAGGTGATTTTAGTTTTGGGAACAGCCAGAAGTCACAGGGTGCCAAATCTGGGGTGTAGGGGGGTGAGTCACTGGGAGATTTGATGCTTTGCCAAAACACTCTGCAGGAGATGTGATGCAGGAGCAAACACATTGTTGTGATGAAGCTGTCAGTCGCCAGTTGCCCAGAGCTGCAGCCTTCTGAATCATCTGAATAGTAGTTTCCTTGGAGGAATGTTCAAACTTAATGCAAAATTTGAAGCAGATTCGTTGCTCTACTTATTCAGTCATTTTGAATGTAATGGCCACACAGTACACATGCTCTCTCAAGAGCATCTACCACCCCCACCAACTAGTACAGTGAAGTCGTCATTGTTCACACATGTGCATTCCAGTCCAATCTTCTTGGCTGCCAGGTTACATCAATGTCACCCAAACTGTTCTCATTATATTAACAATGGTGAGAAATTTTCCAGACACATAAACATACATATATAGCCTTTGGCCTAGATTCTGGCACAGAAATCTGAAAATCCTTGAAATTTCCTAAGTGATAAGAGTAATATGGGTGTCTTGATATTCTTAACAAGCCCCTTTGAAATACACCTCAGGATCTGGTCTGGTTGCCTGAGGAACCAACTAGTCATTAGAGTTGTAATTTAGCACCACCCCAACCCTTGCTTCTGGGAGGGGCTACAGATTGACAGTGGCCAATGATTTAATGTCATGCAAATGCAGTAAAACCTCCATAAAAATCCAAAAGGACTGGATTCCAGAGCTTCCAGGTGGCTGAACCCTTGGAGGTTCAGGGACAGTGGCACTCGGAGTGTGTAAGCTCTGTGCCCCTTCATGACACCTTGCCCTCTGCATCTTTTCTATCTGGCTATTCCTGAGTTATATCCTTTTATAATAAACTGGGAATCTCATTAGCATATTGTTTTTCCAGGGTTCTGTGACCCACTCTAATAAATTAATCAAACCCAAGTAGGGTGTTGTGGGAACTTCTATAAACAGCCAGTTGGTCAGAAATACAGGTAACAGCCTGGACTCACAATTGGTGTGTGAGGTAGGAGGGCAGTCCTGTAGGACTGAGCTCTTCACCTGTGGGATCTGACTCTCTCTCTCTAGGTACATAGGGTCAGAATCAATAGTTTGGTGGGTTGAGAAAAAAGAAAAACCACATACTGGAACAGGTCTAAAACACCTTGGACCAAAAGGTAGTGCTGAAAGCATGGCAGGGAGATGCCAACTGGACAGAAAAGTCAGCTTTAAAGGACTCCCGTTGGCCAAATTTGAACATCAAACTAAGTAATGGCAGTTAAAGTTTGAGTAAAATAAGAATCCAAGAGTATGAGTATCTACACTGATTACATAAATAAATGCATGAATAAATAAATGGGAGAGAAGAGAAAGCTATACCCTACTATTGAAGCCTCAAAGTATCTCCCTCATGAAATACTAACTACTTATGGGGGGGGCAAAAGTAAGGTTTATAATTGTTCGTATGAAAAATATAATAAATAATAACAAGAATAAACTGCTTCCTGTGCTCATGACTGTAAAGCTACGTTGCCCACCCCTGTGTTAATTTAGAAGTACAGAACACTTATTAGTCAACTTGATAGTGGAGGAGGCTGATAGATGCCATCTCAACTGTGGGGTCATGTGGACGTGGCTCCTCCAACCCCCATAAAGGAAGGCTGGCCAGAAAGCCCAGGCCAGAAGGAATCTGTATTGTCTCAGAAATGGATTGTAATTCCCTCTTTATCCCCTTTTGGGAGGGGCTTCCTGTCCTGTGCCTGCCCCTTGACCTTTTCTCTTTCTGCACACACACAGACTGAAGTAGGGCAGGTGCCCCCTTTGTCTGGGACCCTTTCAAACAAGGCTTGGACTCAGGGAGGCACGGTCCTGCTTCACTGATCTGCTGTCGGTGCACCCGTACTGTGAGTAATAAAGGCTATGTCTGCTCCACCCAGTGCTCCGTGTGGTTTTTCCAGCTTATCTGAATGAGCAGTCGAGATCCCTGGGTTTGTCCTCCTGCATTACATTAACCAGGTGACAAAAATTAACATCACCAGATGGGACAAATTTATACCACATGCCTCCTGATACAGTGCAGTGTTAAGAAATTTGCAAATCATGAGGAAACACCAGTGAAACTGGCTGATACTCTAAAAATGTCAAGGTCAGGAAAGACAAGACAAGACTAAAGAATTGTTTCACATTGAAGGAGACTAAAGTGACATGGCAACTAAGTACCGTAGGTCACTTGAGATGGGATCCTGGGGTCTAGAAAGACATTACTTGGAGAAAAAAGAGACCTTTGAAAATGGCGCCAAATCAGATTATAATATTGGACACATGTTAATTTTCTGATTTTGATGTAAAAGAATGTCATTAATTTAAGAAAGTAGTCACTTAAAGGGTAATGGGATACAATGTTTGTACCTTTTTCTCAAATGGTTCATTGAAAAATATTGTGATATACAGAGAGAATGATAAAGGAATGCAGTCGTGTCTGGTAAATGTTTAATAATTAGCTTTCTGGGGAAAGCTGCAGCATTTGTTGATTTCCATGTTGTAAATACTTCCACAGTGTCTGATTTCAAGCTGCAGGGGTGACGTCACTGATGGAGCTGGGAAGAGGCATGCGTGATGGACCATTCCAAGACACAGCTCCCGCACACTGCTGGTCGGTCTTGTGCCATTCCACACAGGGCATTTGGCCATCGGCGTAATTTGTTTCTCTAATGAATCGAATAGTACATTCTGGAGCTTATAAAAATATGTTCAGCCACCTGTTTAGCCTTATTAATATACCACATGTAATATTCAAAAGAGGGAACTTTCATTCTCTATAGTCATTTGTATTAATATGCAAATATTTTAGGGTCCTACTCACAAATGTTTTTATAACATTAAAAGTATGTTCCTGGACTGTATGCAATCATCACCTATTCCATTAAGATCATTTTTATGTATTAAATAGGAAAAGCAAACATATAGCTAATCTAAAAGGCAATGTTAAATTATTTTTAAATAACCAGTTGTTCCATCAGTGCATTTTAAATAACAGGATGCCCCCAGCCTTCAGCTTGGAGATCTAACTACTTGGTTTGTGACCCATAAAGGTTGTGCTGGAGGCCACCCAGGAGGCTGGACCACTCAGAGTAGACACTTGTCTCTTTCCAACTCTGTCCCATGACCCTCCAACAAGTTTATAAAAATAGGACGTGATGTATTTAGATTTTCCTACTGTTCACACTTTCTGTGCAGCTATCCCACAGAACTGTGATGAGGGACTCAGCAGGTAGGTGTGGAGCCCAATCCAGTGTACAAACGCACCTGTAACAAGTCTGGTTGTGCAGCTTCTGCTTGAGGAGGCTTGGGGACCACTAAAGTGCAAAGGCTGGCAGGGTGGAAAGAAGACCTTGACCTCGACAGCTGGGGTGAAGCAAGTTATCATTGGCCCCACAGGAATCTTACTCAGGAGACAAAAGTTCCCAGGGGGCAGGTACTCCCACACCTTACTGGTGGGCTTATAAATTGGTGCAGCCATTTTGAGGTCAGTTTGGGTAATGTCAACCACTTCCTAAATGTGACCGCCCTGTGACCCAATAGTTTCACACCCAGGAATCTATCCCACAGAAGTATTTGCATGAGCCCCTAAAGATACAGAGGATGTTCACTAAATCGGTGTGAAAGCAGAGGCTGGAAGTGACCAGCTTGCCATAAGGAGAACAATTAGATTAAAAAAAATGTCTGTTCATACCACGGGGTGCTATGGCACCGTGGATTTTTACTGTGCACATAGATTTTTACAGGGGTCATGTGTTGCTTTTGTCAATAAAAAAAAGAGTCATCCCTGGCTGGTGTGGCTCAGTGGATTGAATGCTAGCCCACAAGCCAAAGGATTGTTAGCTCAATTCCCAACCAGGGCACATGCCTGGGTTGCAGGCCAGGTCCCCAGTGGGGGGGCCATGAGAGGCAACCCCACGTTGATGTTTCTCTCCCTCTCTTTCTCTCTTGCTTCTCCTCTAAAAATAAACTCTTTTTAAAAAAGTTTTTCACATCAAAACTGTTGTAAAAGATACACTGTCCAGAATGAACCTCCTCTCTCAGGCTTCATACTATAACAGGGTGCAGCCAAGAGGGGGGACCCCAAATAGGCATTTGGAATGGGGTCCAGAACTCAAGGTGTTCAGGAAATATTAAGATGTCCTCACCTCTTCCCTTCAGGTTAGAGTTGGGGGCAGGGACAAATGGAGCAGGGCCATTGAGAGCTGTTTTGCAGCTAACCTCTGCAATATAACCTTTAACTGGTTGCATAGATATGTTAAATAGCTATGGCCATGCTCTGAGCCAGGGGAATGGAAGTAAGTTCCCTGCCAAGATGTAACTGGGGGGCAGGTCCCCCAAGTTACAGCACCTGTGTGGGACCTTGGAGAAGATTGGCTCCATGACATGGGGCCACACCTGCCCAGACTCATAATGGCAGCCCAGTAAAGCTGGAAGGATATAAGAATGCTAGCAAGTGTAGCCAATTGTGGGAGGAGTCAGAAATGGGGCTGCAGAGGAAGATTGGTGCAGGGATTTAAACCCAGACATGGCAGCCATTGGGGGGAGAATCACGCGGCTTTGCCAGAGTGGAGACTCCCACAGCCATTGTGCAGAGAGGACCACTAGGTCTTTAGCAGAGTGGGGACTCCTGCAGCACTGTGAGAGAGAATCGCCGTGCAGCTTTAGCAGAGTGGCGACCCCCTCTCCTCGCATCCATTGGAGGGAGAACCACATAGCTTTGGCAGAGTGGGGACCCCCGCAGCTTTAGAAGGGGGAACCACCACCCAGCTTTAGTAGAGATCCGGGAGACACAGCTGATGGTGCCAGGAACCGAGGGAGGCCTACCAGCTGAGACAGGTTACTGAGAAGAACTGGGGGCTGCCTTAGCCACGGACTTCAATTTATTTTCCTGAGATACAGTACCCCAGACTGGACAAAGGGGGGAAGGAAGGACTGTGTATGTTTGTGGGTGTTTTAAGGGACTTTGGGATTTTGATGAAGACGTTAGGTCACTACTTTAAGTTTGTATAGCATTAAATAAACATCTCCTTTCCTTTTCATGAATCTCTGGCATTGAGAGATGTCTTTCCTATAAGGTGGTGGACTTAATGAACCTGGGGGGTTCCTTTCAGAGAATAGTATATTGCCTTTGGATCCCCCCTTTTGTTCTGTAACAAGACCAGCTTCTGATGTCTAAAACTGATTCAGAATGTGTTCCAAATGTGTTCAATTCTTAAAGGTTAAACAAAGTACTTTCAAAAATAATTCAACAGAATTACTGCAAACTCAATAATGCTGGTACACCCCAGCCTCAGCCTGAACAGGCATCATCACCTTGGGCTTTGCTCCAGGCTCAGGCAGGCAGTCAGCACCACTCCCACCACTCTGCCTGCTTCCTGCCCAGGCTCCACTGGCAGCTCCACCCCGGCTCCAGGTAGCATCTTGGCCAGTGACTGCACCTGCTTCCTTCCAAAGTCCTGGTCTGGAACTGTGTACCACAGGGGCCAAGGCTCAGGAACTCTCCCATACTCATGAGACTTGGGGGCTTCTCCTCTAGCCAGCACACCCCTGCATACTGGCTGCCACAATCCCCATCAGGCCAAGGAACTCTTACTGTCTTCATCTTGCCCAGGTACAATGTGGAGGAGACTTTGTAGACAAAGGTCCAGAACCACATCATTGTATCTGTCACTGCTGCTGCACTCCTGTGTTATTCTCCAAGCCACCCCTGGAGGGTGACCTTGGAGAAGAGTTGGCCAGCGAGAGACCTGGGAGACCCCTCAGATCCCTGGGAAACATAGAAGCAGCAGGTGAGCTGAGCAGCATGAGAGTCAGGTAGGGGGGGGGATGGGGTCCTTGATGGGCCTGAAGCTTGTTTCAGAAGGGTGACCCCAAACAAGTCAGGACCCAACTCCCATCTGCCTTCTGCTAACCTAGGAGCTCACAACCTCATTGTAAGGCAAGGTACTTACCTGTCTTTTTAAAGTTTTTTAACTGTTAGCAACTTGTCCCAGCAAAAAGGTATCAGTAGGTCAAAGAAGCAAGGGAAAGAACCAATGGCATTAAAAGTAAGCAAGATTGCCCTGGCTAGTGTGGCTCAGTGGATTGAGTGCTAGCCTGATGAACCAAAGGGTCACCAGTTCAATTCCTGGTCAGGGCATGTGCCTGGGTTGCAGGCCGGGCTCCCAGGTTGGGGTTGTGCAAGAGGCAACCAATCAATGTTTCTCTCCCTCTCTTTCTCCCTCTCTTACCTTCTCTCTAAATTATTTTAAAACCACTAAGCAAGTTTAATGCAAGGAAATGGGATAAGTGGTGTAGGCACCTCTGTCAGCAGTGAGCAGCTCTGGGAGAGAACCTGAGATGCAGTGAAAAGGGAACCCAGACTTCAGGTTTCTGCCCCTCAAAGTAAAGAGCTAGGGAACATCACTCATCCTTACAGCAAGAAAACTGGGTAAACTAAGAAACAATGACTCTTTTTAAAGCCATTGAGGTCACAGGGCAAACTGCTGCCCTGAAAAAATGGAGACAGACTCAGGTTACCAGGAACAGAAGACCCGGAGAAGTCTGCACCGCCAGGAGTTGACCAACTGCTAGAGGCAGAGTGTGGACCACCTTAGAGCTCAAAACTCCAGGGGGATCAGTTTTAGTGGTCCCCACACTTTCTTGAGTTTTGCCTACAAGAGCCCAACAAGGTTCTTGCTGTGAAGATTGGAGAAAAATCCCCGCATGTTTCCAGCAGGGGCACAGGGGAAACAACCACTTTGAAATGGGCCAGAACACTGTTCCTCCCCCAGCTTTCTGGAACAATGGTCAGCACTCAAGAAAAACTACTTTATATGACCTGGGTAAGGATAATAAGCCAACACCAGATTCCGCTAGCCCTCCTTTCATATATGGGATGGGGCGGGGAGGATGGACGACGCTGAGAAACACTTGTAAAGGTCATATCCCAGGGGCCTGGGCTCCAAAGAGACTGAGACCTCATCATAGTGCCATAGAACATTATACCCCAACACCCACCTGCACAGCAGGAGACCCCTGCACATTAACAGAGGATAGTTTAAAAAGATTGTAAGGCTCAGACTCTGTTTAAGAAGGACTTTCCAGAGAGACAGAAGCAAGGACATGAAAGCAAGCTGACATCTCAAACAGTTACAGGTATGGCCAACAGTAAACGTGGTCTCCCGGGCCTCTCGCTGGCCAGACAAACACAAACCATCACACTAAAGCAAATTCACCTCAGTTCCTGTTACCAATACATCAGGGCTGGTTTGCAGCAAAACTTACAAGGCATACGAAAAGGGAAGAAAACACAGTCTGAAGAGAAAAAGCAACAGAACCAAACTCAGATATAACAATCATTTTGGAATAATCAGACCAGGAATTTAAAACAATAATTAATATGCTAAGGATTGTAACAGAAAAAGTGGAGAACATTTCAAGAACAATGAATACTGCAAGCGGAGAGATTGAAACTCTAAGAAAGAACAAAAAAGAAATGCAAGAAATAGAAAAACACTGTGACAGAAATACAGAATGCCTTTGATGGGCTCACCAGTAGTCTGTCAGGACTGAGGAAAGAGTCCTGAGCTTGGGACTATGGTAATAGAAAATCCCTAAACTGAAGTACAAAGGAAAAAAGTAAAAACAAACAAACAAAAAAAAACAGAACAGAATATTAAGAAAGGCAGGACAAATACAAAAGGTGTAATGTTGGGGCCCAACCTGCCTGGTCTCAGGAAGCTGTAACCCCCCATGACTTAGGCTGAGTGAGAGACCTCCAAACCAGGAGCCACTAAGGAGACAAAACTTATTTCCCTGGCATGAACGCTGCCTGTTCTGTGACTGGCCTCCTAGGCTTGATCAGTTAGCCAATGATGGGTAAGATTTCCCATGGGGGAAATCACTTAGGACAGGCATGGTCATGAGGAAGCCTTGGGGAAGAGACTCTGGGCTGTGGAAATGAAGGGGTGATCAACATCCACCCCTGCCCCTTCGGCTTTGTGAAAGCCTGAGTCCTTGTTCTTAGCTATGAGAAATCCAAGTCTCCTGGCTGCTTTTGTCTCCTCTGTTGACTCAGGCCTGTGGAAATAACAGGGGCGGTGCAGCCCAGACCAGAGTCGGCAGACCCCCAGGGTAATCAGGTCTGGGACATAGAATATGCAAGATCCTGTGAGATCTGCTTGCCAGAGGATGCTATTGAATTAGAATTTGAAGGCATAGGCAAGAAACAAGACTAGCCTTTTAGGTCCTATAGTGATAAAACCCCAAACTTTGCCCAGAATCCCAGTGAGAATTCTGTCAGACCCTTTGAGAATTACCTATTCCTTTTGATCTTCCCTGCCAGACTGTTAATCCACAAACTGTGTCTGTATTCTTAATAAAAAGCCTTCTCAAGTGGGGGCTAGGACGCTCTCCAATAGAGAGGGTGGCCATGGCGCTCTCCACTAGAGAAAGTGGCCATTTCGTCCCTATTTCCCCACAGGACCCGTTTGTCTCTGTGCATGTTTTTCTTGTGTTTCAGCGAGCCATCCGCAGCGTTCCAAAGTCACTGCAGGCCAGTGGTCATGTCAGTGTAACATATGCATAAGAATACCAAAAGGAGTATTATGCTAAGTGAAATAAGTCAGACAAAGACAAGTAGTGTGCTATTTCACTTATATGTGGATTCTAAAGAACAAGATAAATGAATAAAACAGAAAGAAACTCATAGATGAGAATATTTCAATGGTTGTCAGAGGGGAGGAGGATTGGGGGAGGTAGGTAAAAAAAATGAAGGGATTAAGATGTGAAAATTGACAGTTACAAAAACAGACTGGCTGGAGTGGTTCAGTGAGATTGAGCGCCAGCCTGTGAACTGAAAAGTCACTGGTTCGATTCCCAGTCAGGGCACATGCCTGGGTTACAGGCCATGTCCCTGGTTGGGGGCACATGAGAGGCAGCCCACCAATGTTTCTCACTCACATCAATGTTTCTTTCCCTCTCTTCCTCCCTTCCCCTCTCTCTGAAAGTAAATCAATAAAATATTTAAGAAAAAAGTCTCACAGATGTAGAGCATCAAGAATACAGTCAATAATATTGTAATAACTATGTATGGTGTCAGGTGGGTACTAGACTAATCAGGGGATTACTTCATAAGTTATGTAAATGTCTAATCACTATGTTGTACACCTGAAATTAATATCATATTGTATGTAAACTATAATTGAAAAATAAGAAAGTTATTTTTTAAATTACCAAAAAGAGGATAAAGAGAAGGGAACAAAAGAAATTTTTGAAGTAATAATGGCTAAAAATTTACCCACAATAACAGCAAACTACAAATCCAGGAAGCTCAGAGAACACTAAGTAAGATAAAACACTAAAAATCTATACCTAGGCCCATCATATTCAAATTGCAGAAAATCAAAGACAAAAAGGAAAATCTTGAAACAAGCCAGAGGGGAAACATCTTACCTGTAGGAAACAAGGAGATCTTGTCACAAATCTTGCAATCAAGAATTGAGTGAGGTGAAATACTTAGTGTGAAAAGACAAAACCACCAACCTAGAATTCTTTATCCACAACAAAAGCTCCTAAAATTTATATAGAACTACAAAAGACCTTGAATATCCACACCAATCTTGAGAAAGAACCAAGTTGGAGGTGTCATGCTCCCTGACTTCCAACTATATTACAAAGCTATAATAATTAAAACAGTATAGCACAGGCACAAAACAGACACATAGATCAATGTGTCTGTTTACAGCCCAGAAATAAATCCTCACTCCTATGGTCAGTTAATGACAAAGGAGGCAAGGATATACAATGTAGAAATGAGAGTTTCTTCAACAAGTAGTGCTAGAAAAACTAGACAGATACATGCAAAAAACAAATTAAACTATTCTCTTACAGCATATATATGTATATATATATGATCAAAATAGATTAAAGACTTAAATGTAAGACATGAAACCATAAGAATCTTAAATAAATTATAGGAATTAAACTCTTTGACATCACTCGTAATATTTTTATGGATATATCCCCTTGGACAAAGGCAACAAAAACAAAAATAAGCTATCAAACTATAAAGCTTCTGCACAGTAAAGCAACAAAATGAAAAGACAACCTACTGAACAGAAGGAAATATTTGCAAATGATATGTCCAATAAGGGGTTAATATCCAAAATATATAAGAAACTTATACAACTCAATAACAAAAAAATAAACAATATGATATAAAAAAATGGGCAGAGAACATGAAAAGACATTTCTCCAAAGAGGACATATAGATGGCCAACAGACATATGAAAACATGCTCAACAGCACTATCACTGGAGAATGTAAATTAAAACTACAATGAGATATCACTTCACACCTGTCAGAACGGCCATCATCAATAAATCAATAATATGAGCTGACAAAAAGATGCACCATTGGTGGGAATGCAGATTGGTGCAGACACTGTGGAAAGCCGTGTGAAGATTCCTCAAACACTTAAACACAGAACTACCTCATGACACATCAATTCCATTTCTAGGGGCCACAGAGTGCAGCCTTGGGGAGCAAGTGAAGGGAGCAGGTATTTCCCATGGGACCACAGGATGATTAGTCAAATGTGCAATTCAAATCAGATGTTCACCTTTAAGTATTCTTTCAGGATGCAGAAGTTAGAAAATGAACTGTCAGGACATAAAAAGTGAGTGCAGGGAGACAGGTCATTTCTCAGGTCTAGGCAGGAAGGCAGAGAGGCTTGGAGGGGTAGCAAGAGGGAGTGTGCCTGAGAGGAACTGTGAACATGAGGTCCCAACCAGCCTGCTCCCACCATTGCAGGTAGCGGTAACTCCATTCTTCCTGTCCCTCAAGACACAGCCTGTATCTTCCCTACCTCCTCATCACATCCCAACCTACACTGTCAGCAAATTCTGTCAGTTTTACCTTCCACATAAACCCAGAACTGGACCACTTTGACACCTAGCAGCTGGACAGCAACCTCTGGAAGAAACCACTTCATTCCAACACCATTCAGAGTGTGCTCTGGTCACTGCAGCCAGATTTACATCAGGAATGCAGTTGTTTGATCTGGGACAGCGAAGCATGTCGCTCAGCTCAAGGAGAATTTAGCTCTTTTTTGTCGTCTTCCCACCTCCCTGGAGAGGTCATGTGGTTTCATGGCCAGGTGAACCCTCAGACTGAATCCTATCACATTCACCTCCAGTTTGAAGCACTTCCACTAGGAATTCTATTTCTGCTCTTGGGAGGGGCCCTGCCACATCCCAGGGGTGCTCACTCACGTGTTTTCTTTGTAGGCTCAGTGTCTCCTCCAGACTAAGGAGCCAGATGGGCCTCCTGCAGACCTCACTGCAGAGGTATCCTCAGCTGCTGTGAATCAGCCAGATACAGACCAGCTGGCTGCCTGCTTTTCTCACAGCCCACTCTCCACACCCTCTCCACATGTCTCCTCCAGATACATTAGCAGGCATTTGCTGCTGGTGTGGGAGGAAAGGGGGGCACTGATCAGAACCCACTACATTCCGGGCATGGGGACCAAAGAAATGCCGCTTTCAAGGAATGCCAAGCTACAGAGAGACTCCTAGAAACAACCACAGCTCAGTAGGCAAGGCCCAGGGCAGGTGGAGTGAGGGAACAGGCAAGGTAGTGGAGCTTGGGGGGTCCGTCCCCACAGCAGGCAACACTGGAGCCTGGTCTTCACCCTTTAGGGTGGAGCTTCAGAATCAATCACCCAAGGGCTTGTCAGAAATGCATGTCTACAAGCCCCACTCCAGACACTGATTCAGGTGGAGCCCTGGAAGCCAAAGGGTTTGGGCAATATTGACTCAGGTGGACTTACTTTAGGAGCTGGGAGACACACTGCTGTGAGGTAGGGGAGCAACCAGCTGATGGTCTTTACCACTGCCTCAAAAGCTCTGCAGCCCCAGGACACTTCCTAGCAGCTGGGACTGGAGGGACGGGAGAGGGCATGTGCAAGGAGTGTAGATGGGGACAAACAAGTGAGGCCAAAGGGCAGCCATGTGTGAAGGAGGCCCCAAGATGACTGTAAAAAAAGAACACCATCCCTAATGCTTTCCAGGGGTGAGGGGCTCAGTGAGTGACACCTGATCTCTTGATCACTTCCCTGGAGCAGGCAAGTTCTTCCCTCACTGTCAAGTCCTGGGACCCAGCAGCCCGGGTGCCTGTTCTCATCAGCCGTCTACACCAATGCCCAGTGCAGTCCTGCCTCACCCTGAGCCCCCACCAGCAGCTGCTCTTTGAGCTATAAGAAGGACAAGCAGAAGATGGACCTGGGGACTAGGGCTAATTTCTCCCCTAACCTACATGGAGTTTCAGAACAACAAACAGAAAAATCTCAGAGGCGCCCCCACTGCCAGATGAGGTCAGAAACTTGCCCGTGTGAAGCTCTGGGACAGACTGAGTCCTCTCCCTTGATCTCTGAGAAAAACAGTTGGGAAAAGATGTGCAGCAGTGGGGAGCCGAGATAAAGGCCTCAGGCCCAGATGTGAGTGACAGGTGCTGAGTGGGTGGCACAGGCCAGCTTTGCAGAGCAGAGGGGCCTCCAGGTGTGGGCAGCTGGTGGGAAAGTGGTTTCCTGAGCCGGCTCCTGCCATACTAAATCAGAACCTCTGAAGGTAAAACCCCACAGCCCCTCCATCAAAAGGCAACCTGGGTGACTTTTATGCATGGTCAACCTGAAGAGACCCACGAAAAAGCCCAGAGGGGGTCCTCCTGGGCCTTTCTCAAGTTCTGTTGACTGTGCTGGGGACAGCTGCTCTGTAGCTCTCTGTTGTGTCTGGGCAAACCAGCCTGGGGCCATCTCTCCACTCCAGAGTTGGAGGAGTAGGGAGAGGTCATGGGGTTTTAAATTTTAGCTGCCTCTCAAAATCACATGGGTGCCTTTAAAAGCCGCCATGGCCCTACCACAAACCAACCACATTGTAAACCCTCAGCTGGGACACAGATTAAAGTGTTAAAGGCTTGCAGGTGACTAATGGGTAGCCCAGGGGGCACCTGGGCCCCAAAGCAGGGCCTGAACCCTCTTTGTACCATAAACTCCTTCTCAGAATGGTGGTAAAAGCACACATAGAAAATACAAAGGAAAGCCATTATATTAACACACAGTAATCAAAAACTAAAACAAATGTATTTGGGCTAATTTCCCATATTAAAAATGATCTAACAACAGTAATTTCAACCAGATATTATCACTGTACTCACTATACAGTAAATAACAAGCTATAGCAGTGGGTCTAATAAATGATGTGATCAGCATAAACAATATTTCAAGGTGTCTGCAGCAGCTGCAATGTAATTTCAATAGAATCCCTAACAGCTGGAACTCCTATTGGTGATTTGTTGTTTCCATTCAAGACGCCCAGAGAGCATCGCCACCTGCTGGCGTTTGTTAGGAGTGCAAACCCTCAGTCCCCACCCGGTCAGGGCTGCACCTCTGTCCTTCCCTCAGGTCCACAGCAAGCTCCACCCGCTCCCCATCTCAAGAAGAATGTTTTTCATTCTGTGAGAAGAATTAAGTGGAAAGGTATCTCACACTAAAAATCAATAAACATACTTTTTCTTTTTGTGTGTGCAGAGTTCAAAGAACTGAGTTCCTTCTCATTTGCAGACATACCTTGTTTTATTGCATACAATCTCTTTTATCTTTATTGGCCATTTCTATTTCTCCCATGAACTGGGAAGTTCAGGCATTTCGTCCATATTTCTGTGAAAGTGTATGTCTCTAGCAGCTCTCTTTCTAATCAATCTCTGTCTTTTGGTCAAAAGTTGACAGTGTTTACTACTTTGTCATTTATCTGTTTATTTTATACATGAATATCTTTATAAACAGATATTATATTCAAGTATCAGTCTTTGGGATTTCTTTTTTTATTATTAAGTTTAGAAAGATTTTTTTTCCCCTGTCAGCTGATGGTAAACATATACCTTGGTTTACTTGCTTACTTGTAACTATTCTTTATTCTGGAGTATGGTAAGTAAATGGTAAGTAAAGAGGTCTGTTGATTTTTTCTATAGTAAATGATTGTTTTAACATTCATTATGCCGAGAAATACTGGGAAACAGAACAGCAGCCTCTGACAACTCTCACTGGGCCGGTCACCATCAGCCAGCTGGCGTTCCAATGAACAGAAGCAACTTCATAGAACACCAGAAACAGACAAGGGCAATCTGATACTGGGATGAAGCAAGGAAAAAACAAGATGCTGCATTTTTTTGTCTGAGCTCCGACAAAAATAAGGTCACTGTGTCCATCACAAAACTCCAAGCATCACTCTCCTGACCAATGTGAGTGGTAGCCACCTGTCACCAGTTAGAACTCCAGCCTGCGTTCCTGGGTGGGACTTACTATGATTCCCAATCACAGAATCATCCTGCTTCCCAACAGCAGGCAATGCACAACCATGTCCTCCTTCCTTCGACACTCCTCAAGGTACTAATCAGAGTCCCAGTAAGTCCACATACCACCCTCTTGCTGAGTTGCTCCACAGCGCCCCCAAGTGAGTTCTTCCTCACTGCAGTAAGCAATACACCCAACTCGTTCAATTACTGGTGGCCTTTGGCAGCGGGGTTGGACAGTGCTTCCCTACCATACAGAGATCCTCCGTAGTCCTGATTTCATTTCTAGTTTTTCAAGACGTTTTCAATTATAATCTATACTAAGACATATGTCATAGTTGATTCAATATCTGTTCAACGATAACCAGTCAGAGTTGTTCTTCTTTATCAGGTGCTGGGCTAAGTAACTGGACTACAACTCTAAGAGAGGCAACAAGAATTCTCTCCAGCTGATGAAAAACTCCTTCAGAATTGTGACATGTTAAAAGAACATGAAGAAAGGCATGAGAGCCCTACTTTTTAAAACTTTCTCCCCAAAAAGTGAAGATCGCTTTTGTACCCAGCCCCTGTGGTACCCCATTCTCCTCTCCCCACCCCCACACACATGCCAACAAAACCTGCTAAAGCCTGGGAGGGAAGAAGGCAAGGACTACCTAATGCTCTGACTATCCCAGGGCCCTGCTCACCGAGAAACAGGTAGAATAAAATGTTCCCCAAAACTACTCCATCAGGTCAAGCCCTACTGATAGAGGAACTCAAAAGTTAAAGATTTTAGGGGCTTCTGGTCAAGATGGAGGCATAGGTAGACATGCCTCCTCTCACTGCACAACCATAAGAACACAGCCAACTGAAAAATGAAAAATACCCAAAACTGCCATAAAATCACCCAGAAAAGCACCCAGAACTATACTGAAGTCTGACAACCAAGGATTTAAAGAAGCTACATTCATCCAGACAGTACAAGGGGCTGAGACAGGCAGTTCAGGAGGAGAGAACTGGGGCAGAGAGGACTCTGTGTAGCAGTGAGGGGGAACAGAGAGGTGAACAGGTGGAGAGTGGGCAACAGCCATCAGAATAGGTGGCCCCACTTTCACCTGCGGTGAATAAAAATCAGGCAGATACCTTGTGAACAAGTGAGACAAGCCCCAGGCCAGACCTTGCAGCACTGGGAAAAAGCCTCATAACTTCTGGCTGTCAACCCAGTGGGGGTTGGGACAGCAGAAAAAACTACCGGTCCCTCAAGAGAGCACAGGAATGCAAGCAAACCCCCCCACCCTGGGAACCACAACAAAGACAGTAGCTAGAGGGGTGCCAGTCTCACACAGGAAGTGGATGAAGTGACTGGAAATGGGCAAGGACCACACAAGCTCCTGGAAGTCAGCAAGCAGCGACATTGTCCCCTCTTTGATCCTTCCCTCATACAGGGAGACAGGTTGCCACAATGGGCAAATACCCAAGGCTCCACCCCACAAGACCTAACAGGCGCACTAAAACAAAATCAAAGCAGCTCTACCTAGTACACAGACAAGGGAGGCTGCCAAAATCAGGAGACCAAGAAATATGACCCAAATGAAGGATCAGAAAAGAACCCCAGAAAAAGAACTAAGCAAAGCAGAGATAACCAACCTATCAGACACAAAGTTCAAAACACTGGTAATCAGGGTGCTCACAGACCTCACTGAATACAGTAAAAGCATAAGGGAAGAAATGAAGGCTCTAAGGGAAATAAGGAAAAATCCACAGTAAATCAACAGGGAAGGGAAGGAAGCTGGGATTCAAATCAGTGATTTGGAAAATAAAAAAATAATAAACAGTCAACCAGGACAAAATGAAGAAACAAGAATTCAAAAAATGAAGAGAGTTTAAGACTCTCAAACATCTGCAAAAGGGCCAACATCTAAATCATAGAGATGCCAGAAGGAGAAGAGGAAGAGCAAGAAACTGAAAACTTATTTGGAAAAATAATGAAAGAAAACTTCCTTAATTTGGTGACAGAAATAGACATACAAGTCCAAGAAGCACAGAGAACCCCAAACAAGTTGGACCAACTTGGACCCAAAGAGGACCACATCAAGACGCATCATAATTAAAATGCCAATAGTTAAAGATAAAGAGAGAATCTTAAAAGCAGCAAGAGAAATACAGAGGGTTACTTACAAAGGAGTTCCCATAAGACTGTCAGCTAATTTCTCAAAAGAAACTTTGTAGGCTGCAAGGGAATGGCAAGAAGTATTCAAAGTGATAAAAAGCAAGGACCTGCAACCTAGATTACTCTATCCAGCAAAGCTATCATTTAGAATTGAAGGACACATAAAGTGTTTCCCAGACAAAGTAAAGCTAAAGGAGTTCATCATCACCAAGCCCTTACTATATGAAATGTTAAAGGAACTTATTTGGTAAAAAGAAGAAGATCAAAACTACGAATATTAAAATGGCAACAAAATCACAACTATCAACAAAAGAATTTAAAAAACAAAAGCAAAGCAAACAACTAGAATAGGACAGAATCACAGAAATGGAGATCACATGGAGGGTTATCAATGGGGAGGGGAAGGGGTGAGGATGGAGGAAAACGTGAAGGGAATAAGAAGCATAAAAATGATAGGTACAAAATAGACAGGGGGAGGTTAAGAATTGTATAGGAAATGGAGAAGCCAAAGAACTTATATGTACGACCCATGCATATGAACTAAGGTGGGGGAATGATTGTGGGAGGGGGGCTATAGGGCAGAGGAGAATAAAGGGGAGAAAAAATGGGACAACTGTAATACCACAATCAATAAAATATATTTAAAAAAATCATGAAGTATGATCTTGGTAATATATTGCTGGATTTGTTTTGCTAATATTTTCTTGAGGTTTTTGCATCTAGGTTTACCAGGGATATTGGCCTACAATTTTTTCTTTTTCTTTTTCAATTTTAAAGTAGTTACTGTTTATTAACTGACCAGATTACAAAAATGATGATGGTGGGTACCTTAGTTCATCCTTCTAATAAGCCTGTTGATCTGGTCCTCCCTACTACCAGCTGTATTTTACGTCCTTGTGACTATTTTGTAACTACCAATCTGTACTTTTTAATCCCTCCAAAAGTGGTCTCAATTTAATCAAGTAATGAGATTAGTAGGTTTCTCAGCAGAAGGGACTAAGAACTAGAGCTCAATGACATGCTCAGGAAAACACCGGGCACGGCTTTGGAGGTAAAAAATCAGAACTGCTGCCATTTTCCTCTCAGGTTCTTCTGGCTTTTCCAGGTTATGCTGAGCCCCAGTTCAGACACCTGCCATTGGAAAGCCACTAATCAAGAGATATGGGGCCCTGGCTGGGTACATCTGTGGTGGGAGTGTTGTCCCAATATGCCAGGGTTGCATTCCCCTGTCAGAGCACAGTAAAAGCAACCAATGAGTCCTGACTGGTGTTGCTTGGTAAGCTGGGTAACATCCTGAAAGGCAAAACAGCACTGATTCAACTCCTGGTCTGGGCACATGTCTGGGTTGTGAGTTTGGTCACCAGTTGGCATGTACAGCAGGCGACAAATCACTGTTTCTCTCTCACATCAATGTTTCTCTCCCTCTCTTTCTCACTAGATTACTCTCTCTCTAAAATAAATAAGCAAATAAGCAACCAACAAAAAAAGGCTTTAAATTTCACCAGGTCACTTTGCACTCATCGTGTAAGGAAAACAAAAGGATGATAAGAGAGCAGTTCCTCTGGAGTGAGGAGGGAAGATTGATATGATGACCAAGGGAAAATTGTTCCTGTAACAAAGGACTCTCCAAGTGTTTCCATGTTTAAGAGAAAAAGAAAATGGAAATATATGGCAACCAACCAAAGACAATGCAGAACTTTTTGGAATAAAGATTTAGATTACATCAACAGCTAAATGATACAAAACAAATCAGGTTTTAGCAGAGGACAAAGGAAACAGGAAATGGGAAGTAGAAGAAGAAAGTTATAAACATCAAGTATGACATCATGATCATTTGGTGTGCACGTGTACATGTGAGTATCAATGTAAATAGGCTAACTTGTTCTTCTCTGTCATCCTTCCTTTTCTCCCTTACACCCTGAGTGTAGGTGGGGCTCAGACTCAGAGATGAGGTCTAAGGAACATCATTGCCCACACATGGATACCATGACCAATAAGGTGCCATGACTATGAAGAATGGTTACATGTGGTTATGCTGCTGCTGCCCTGTATGGAGTTCAAATACAGATAAA